>JARYGA010005559.1:0-27878 GCA_030545235.1 Helianthus tuberosus
GAATAAATCATGGATCATACGAAGCTAAAAGTGAGAGAGTTCAAACTACAGGGACTAAATGTGTCAACATGTTCAATTTATACCTCTGAGTGACCTTTTGACAAACCTGAAGCTTTGTAAATATTAAATATGCTCACGAGAATGCACGATTTAAATTTCGTAAAGTTTCGTTAACGTATGAGAAAGTTATGATCAAATTCGTGTGCGAACGGTTAAAGCGTAAACGTCGAATGTTAGGACTTTTCGGGTGACAACGAAGTTACCGGGGGCCTAACAAAGTGGGTATATATTTTAAAGCCTTTCTAGATCAATATAGAGGGTTTACAATGCAAGAAAAACAAGTGCCCGATCAAATTTTGAAGAGCCAAGGATCAAATCGCAAAATATCACAAAAGCTGATCAGGAGGGCCTAGCGCGACGCGATGGGGGGTCCTAGCGTCACGCTAGGGGTGCCCAGCTCCGGAAATTGTGGGTCTTGCCTGCTGAGTGCAATCTGATCGATCCCCATCTGATTTTCCACATCCCTTGGCCCCTAAAACACCCCCTAAGCCTCTAGGACACATGTTGCAAGCTTGTGGTCAATCCTAGACTTGGTTGTCAACATGTTATGGTGTGTATCACTAGTATATAAGGCCTTCAATGTCTCATTCATTCACCATTCCTTGTCTGAGCATTTGTGGAACTTCCAAGCAGCCCCCTTGCCTTCCTAATCATCCATTAAGCACTTGTAAGTACCCCTAACCCTTCTAAATTAAGTTTTGCTTTGTAATTAGCTTAAAAGTCAACATATCGTAATTAACGGTTGACTTCGAGATTAGTCAATAATGGCTCAGTCATATCTCGAATTAAAAGTGGTTATAAGTTGGTATTTATGTGGGTAATAAAACCCTAAAAGGGTTTCCCCTGATCACCACTCTAACTAGTTCAAATGTCGGGTCAAACATGTACTTAAAAAGTCAACAGGATTCTTAAATTTGCAATTTATGCATGATTAGCTATCTAGAACATATACAACCTATTTTAACCTTAATATGACTTGGTAATAAGTGTACGGACTTGTCTAAACTTGTTTGATTCAACAATTTTTAGTTTAGGATCGATTCGGAACCAAAAGGCGCATAGTTTGACTTTTGCTTTGACTTCGGTTCTGACCCGATTTATGTAGGTTTAGACATGCCTTAAAGTTCCATTAGGACCTAGTTACATGTGTGTATAACCCTCTGCGTTTATACCACTTGAAACCTCGTTTGTCCGACGTTTCCGTTAATTGCTCATATGTTGACCGTTATGCCCTTATTACCTTAAAACGTAATTTATGGAAATGTAAAAGTGTAGAAACCTTAAATACTAATATATAAACTTGTATGCAAAGCTTGACATCAGTTTGACTTGTAGATTAAGAGTTATGCTCATTATCGCAAAACTAATGCTTTATGTTAATAAAACGGCGTAATTAGCGTATAGCCTAGTTAAGCTTACTTTTTGGTATCAAATTTAATACCCACTGATGTAACATATTATTTTGGGAATTTTAAAGATTTTTAATTAATTTTAGGCTGAGCATAACTCATAGTCGTAGGCTTAATCCCGTAATTGTCGGTTTTGCCCTTACGGGCCATAAAATGAGTTTTACTTATCTAAACGACTCCAAACCTTTTGCTACTGATCACATATGATAAATACATTATTTTAAGCCTTCTGGAAATATAAAAATATCAGATTTAAGTATCAAACCCGGAAATGGCCTTTAATCGCCTTATTTAGCGTTTTTAACGCATAGTATGTTTTAAAATCATATTGAACATACCCGGGTTGATACCTACTGATATTTTAGGCAAATTAAAATATTTTAACAGTAAGCAAAGGTTGATTAACTCAGACTCCGGTTTTGAGCTTTTCGGCTTATGTGAAATTACCAAAATACCCCTACGGGGCATAGTTTGGTTAAAAATGATAAATTTCGCATATATGCTTTAACCTACTGATATAACTTATCAAATTGAGTATGTTTGCTGATTACATCAGACCTGTAACTCAGTTAAACATTTAAACTCTTTTACAAACTTTAAAATGACCAAACTACCCCTACGGGGCATAGTTTGTGTTTAAATTCATTTCGGGCATAACGAAAGACATCCTACTGATGTCACAACATATTTGAAGCATATTAACTTAGGAAACCTGTATATGGCTCTTACGGATACCCGTTACGCTTATTACGCATTCGGTTCGGTTTATGTAACAAGTTTACATAAATTAGCCGAAACGGGTCAAACCTTATCGGTTTAATCTCAAAATCCAGAATGTGCATGAAGGACCCATATTAAACAAGTCTCTGAACTTGTCGGGTCTAAATCACATTCTATCCGGTCTTCACTCAATCGTGCGTACGAACCGTATCTGTGAAACTAGCCGGTCTAAGCTCAAGCTTAATAAAAGACCCTTTAGTATTCTAATAGGTTATATTAAACCTTCATTCCAGATAAGGAGAACCAGTAAAAGCTACGTGCATTTTGCTTATTGTGATTTATACTTTGCATCAGGTAAATACTTTTAACTTATTTTCCCTATACGGGCTTGGGTTACGGTACATAGCGTACCGCTTGATCGGGCATCAAATCTCCACGCTTAGTGGGTAGTTGAATAATTTGATCGGCTCGTTTAAACAGTCTTGTTTACTTTACAGCCTTTGGGGGGTTAATGACCATGTCCCGGATATCCCTGGCATCATCTTACGAGATGGCCACGACCTGAGCACGGGGTGTAGGCGTACTCCCGTGTATAACTCACTTAAAGTGGTGTGTCTATTGATCTTTAACCCGGATTTGATTCGGGCTACTGAACGCATAAGTAACATGTAATTCGTTCACAAGATTATAATATTAAATAATTCTCCCAAGTTAATAAAAAGATTAATCTTGCCTCTGTGCATTTTAATCAAATTATAAAATATTTATGCCATGTGCATCCAAATCAATTTTCAAACCATTTTCCAAAATGAGTCAGTTGATTGTATTTACCAGTGTAAACTGACGTATTTTCCCAAAAATACTAAATGCAGGTACTAAACGTAATTGGCTGGATTGCCTCCTTAGCATCAATAAAGAGTCTCGCAAGCTTAAGATGCCTGAAGTCTGTTGAACTATTGTTTCCAATTTATGTTCGATCCTTCTGTGGATAGACTTCCGAATATTGTAACAGTTGATATTACAATAATAAATTCGGTTGTATTATATTTTCAATTGCTTCCGTTGTGCTTAAGAATATTGTGTTATTTGACTATTATGTTGCCAACCATGACGTCACGATACTCCCCACCGGTGACACGTGGAATTTGGGGTGTGACATGGAAGTGCAAGAAAGGGCGGCCCCGCATTTTCACCACCACGGAAACCACAATCGAGCGGAGTGAAAAACGAACCCTCATGTCCACTGCAAACAAAGAAAGATGGTGTTTCAATAAGCCCCTGTTTCTAACTTCTTCACAAAGATCGATTTTATACCTGACAGCAGAGATAAAAAGGATGATCGGTCGCCGGAAACCAGCTGCGTCGGCGGAGGTATGCTCGCCATTGTGGTCGCCGGAGGTGGAGGTGGAAGGATGGGGTTCTCTGATTCACTCATGGTTAAGTGGTCGCCGGTTATGGAGGTGGAGGTGGAAGACGGTGGTGGAGGTGGAAGCCGGTTGTGGCAGTGGTGGATGGATCGCCGGTTGATCGCCGGTGGTGGATTGATCGGAGATGGAGGTGGAAGTGAAGAACCTTAGGGGGTAAGATTGTGAAATAGTGTTGAGTTTAAGGGTTATTATACTATATAAGATACTAATGAACGTGAAATTACCTATTTACCCTTTGACCCTTCCATTCTTTTATTGACCGGTCAACATATTTGAGCTTAGGGGGTACATAAGAGTTAACAGTAGGGGGTAATTTTGCATTTATTTCCTTAGGGGGGGTAAGAGTGCCAATGGCCCCTAACCTCAGGGGGTAAAACTGCAATTTACTCAAAAATATATATTTGGTATTGCTAAAAATGTTTTTTGTGTTGACTTTTTTAAAAAGTGTAAAAAGATATTTTTCAAAACTATAAAAACATGGTTTTTTAAATGATTTAAAAAAAAAGATTTTTAGTATTTTTAACATAAAATTACAAAGAATAAACTTCCGTTTTGATCCCTGTGGTTTTGTCACTTTAACGGTTTTGCTCCAAACCTTTAAAAATAGCCATTTTACTCCCTGATCTATGAAGCTTATCTCTATTTCACCCCCCGTCTCTAACGCTATCCAATTCAACCGTTAAATCCTGGTCACATGCCCCTCACATAAGGGGCATTTTAGTCTTTTCCCATATTTTAAATATTTTTTGTTATTATATAAAAGATTGATTTGCGGAGGAGAGAGAGCATGTAGAGAGACAAGAGAGTTTATATCAGTCTCACCTTCAACAACCTCCCCACCAACATCCACCATCCTGCACCACCACCACCATCATCTACCGACCACCGTTAACCACCACCTGCCGACACCATCCACCACCCCACTAACCACCACATGCCGACACCACCCCACAAACCACCACCTGCTGACACCACCCAAAACCACCATCACCTTCCGACCACCATCACGACCGTCTCCGTTCGGTATTGTGTCACACCACCATTGCAGATCTGATCCCCACACCACCACCTTCAACCTTCACTTCCAACACCCCCCCCCCCCTCTCTAAAGCAATCTGGTGGGTTCTATGTGTGTGGCTGAACATACCCGGTGTTGCCTCATGACATTCATCTGATGTTGAAAATAGAAAAAAGTGCAAGCCCATAAGAGGAGAAAGAAGGCCATAAGGTCTGTTATAATTAGAGCTTTGTGGAAAATCTGGAGTTATAGAAATGATAAAAATTTTAGGGGTACCAGGAGATCAATTGGGAGTTTAAAGAAACTGTGTATTTGTAGGTGTGAGCCAAAATGGTGACCCCCCCCCAACCCCGACCTCTGTATCTTTCCTCTCTCTCTAACAACCACCTCACAAGTTCGCCATCAGAACCACCACCTCACCGGAACCTAAATCCCCATCGTCATTATCAACGTGGTTTGCGTGGAAACCCTAGCCGCCCCTTACCCCTTTTAGATCTGAACCGATTTATGTTCCAGTTTGAAGATTGAAGATGAAGCTTACCTAGTTTGGTGATATTAGCGGCGGATGACGATGGTCCAATAGGCAGTTTTGAATCGGCGAAAAGATTAGCCGGAGTTTACGGTGGCAGCAGGTGGATACTACCAAGACTTCTTCGATCTGTTCTGGTTTAGCTTTCAACAACTGTCATCGTCAATTCCAGTAGGCTGGTGGGATGGGCGGTGGTGTTGTCTCATGGCGGTGGTGGTGAATATTACAGAAGTTATTAGAGAGAGAGAAAGACAAGGATAGGGGTGATAAATTTGGGTTGAATGCTTTCCTATAAATATATACATTTAAATTACTAAATAATTAATTATGGGAAAAGACTAAAATGACTATTTTTAAAGGTTTGGGGCAAAACCGTTAAATTGGATGGCGTTAGGGGCGGGGAGTGAAATAGAGATAAGCTTCATAGATCAGGGAGTAAAATGACTATTTTTAAAGGTTTGGGGCAAAACCGTTAAAGTGGTCAAACCACAGGGAGCAAAACGGAAGTTTACTCAATTACAAATCTATTCTCACCATTTAAAATAGTAACCAAACATCGGAATTTACCCCATTCTTTTTGGTAATTTTACTTTTTCCACCATAAAGCTAATCCAAACACTTTTTTAACTTTTTTTTAAGTAATAAGTTAATAAGCACATTTGACAAAAAAAAAAACACTTTTGAAGTTAAATAAGCAATTCCAAACACCCTCAAGTAAATTGCAATCGTTTACTTCAAAATGTTAGACCATTAGTTATTGCCCAAACACATCCCCAAGGATTGCGTGAAAGTGCTAAGAGTTGTTGTTGTACCGCGAGAAAACTCCACATGGTGTCAAACATTGACATGGTATGCGAGGCTTGTTGGGCGGCAATAGCTTCTTGTTGGGTCACTAGCCGGTCGACCATGTCAACTAAGGTCGTGACGCCTTCTTCGAAGCTTGTACGAGGAGGCATGATGATCGAGAATGAAAGCACCAAATGATAGAGACCGATTCGAGATGGTCAATCTCCCGATAGATACCCGTAGAGTGGGTTAGGCTCCAAGAAAAAAAATAAAGAACAAGACTACCACTACTCTAGAGGTTTATAAAATAATTAACACAAAACAAATAAACAGTTGATGCATGGCAACGTGTAAAGATTGTGGGTAAAGTGGTGTATGTGTAGGTTGACTAGACTTTGGCACGTATCACATAACTTACTCATAAACGATCATAACTTATATCGAATACACTATTTCACTCACAAATGATCAAATATTCTTTTTCTATATGTCCAAAAAGAATATCCAACGCGTTAATTATGCCATCATAATCCAAATGAGATACATCTCCAGCAATAAAAGCATGAACTTTTTCTCCAATTCTGATCCAACTACAAGCAGGTTCCTTCTTATTCATTTTCTTACTCAACATATTTCTCACATATGCTGCATCTTTATATCTTCCAACCGAAAAATATATATTTGATAACAAAACATATGCACCAACATTATCACTATCAAATTCACTTATCCGCATAACAACCTTTTCAGCCAGTTCAACATTCTTGTGGACCCTACAAGCAGCTAGCAACGGTAACCAAACACTAGCTGTTTTATTTTCTGGCATGCTGCGTATAACCCCGAAAGCGTCCTCTAATTTCCCAGCCCGGCCCAAAAGATCCGCCATACAAGCGTAGTGTTCAAATTGAGGAGTTATTTTATAATGTTTGACCATCTGGTTAAAAAAAGTCAAACCTTCATTGACCATTCCAGCATGACTACAAGCAGTCAAAACCGCCACGAAAGCGACAGAATTCGGTCGCAAATCTTCCATTTCCATTTGCTTGAATAATACGATGGCATCATGCGCATAACCGTGTGAAGCACATCCCATTATCATGGCGGTCCATGACACCAAATCACGTTGCTTCATACGATCGAAAACGCATTTTGCGAGTTTGATGTTGCCACATTTAGCATACATGTTAACAAGTGAGCTGGATATGAACACGTTATCATCGAAATGATGCCTGATTATGTACCCATGAAGTTGTTGTCCTAACGGTAAAGTGGTTAAGTGCGCACAAGCGGGAATAACGTAGGAAAATGAGATCTGGACGGGTTTAATATTAGCACGTAACATTTGCCGAAACAATCTTAAACCCTCATCAAATAAACCATTTTGTACACATGCTGCAATCATAGAGCACCATGAAACGCAATCTTTCTCAGGTAATGAACAAAACAACCGATACGAATCTTCAACCATTTTACAATTTGCGTACACATCAATCAATCCGCTTGCAATGAATCCGTTTCGTTCAAACCCGTGTCTAATTCCATACCCGTGAATCTCCTTCCCCTTCCAAACATCCATATATTCCGCAACAATGGGCAGAACATTCGATAAAGTAAACGCATCAGGCTTTAGTTTAGCATCACCCATCTCTCTAATCGTCATCGTCGCTTCATCGTACATGCTGTTTTGCGCGTATCCCAAAATAAGTGTGTTATACGAAACAACGTCTCGCTCTGGCATTGTTTCAAAAACTTTTCTCACATTTTGCATCTGTACATTTCCTTGATCTTGATTACTCATTTGATTCACAGTACTCGGATTTCGACAGTTGTAACTAACTTCATTGTACGATTTAAAGTTATTATTAGTATTGTTATCATGTTTTAATACACGCTCGTTTTGACCGTTTTGAACAACAGTTTTTCTCTCAGGACTTTCATCGAACACCTGGTGTGCACTAAACCTCTGCGACTTCGAATACATACTCAACAACGCATTTCCAGTAAAAACATCGAATTCCAACCCGACCCGAATAACAGAACCATGAACAGACTCCCCAAACTTGAAAAACATCAACTGGGTACAAGATTTCAACACTGAAGGGAACACATTGTGATCTGGGTATATCCCCATTGCACGCATTTTAACAAAACAGTTCAAAGATTCCAAGAAATACGCATTGGATGTGTAGCATTTGATGATGGATTTCCAGTTGTGAATGGATGGAGAATGGAGTGTGTTGAAGAGAGTGATGGATTCTTGTAAAAGGTTGAGTTTTGAGTAGATTGAGAGGAGATTGGAGGTGAATGTTGGGAAAGTTTTGATGATTTGTGCATGGATTTGTTTAGCTTGTGATTTGGATTTGATTTGAATTGGGGTGTTTATAAGGGTTTTGATGGTTGTTTGGAGTGGTTCCATTTGGTGATTTGTGTTGTGATTGGTTTTGAAGCGGTCTGTGATCTTCAAGAGTTCAAGAACTTCATTTTTGAGGTCTCGTTCACCTGTTACAGCAGTATCGAGTACTCTATCCTTTACCCATTTCAGTTTTACATTAACTAAACTGTATCTTTGGTTATGTCTAAACCCTGGTTCGTGATGACGGTTGCTGGGAAACCGACAATTCTTTCCGCAACCGAAAATCGAACGAAGCATATTCTTCAATCATGCAACTTAATATTGAAAGTAGAGCGATGTGTGTATCCTTCGCTTGCATTTGCGGGAAGTTAAAGTGTTAAACTAAGTCGAGCCATTTCCTGTAATAATTGCTACTTTAAAAACTACATTGAAATTCAAATAAATACATGCAACAGAAGATTCAATAACACTGACAATTATATCAAATCATTAAGCTTTATCATACTGATATGAAATCACTAATTTTATCAATGATAGCATATGCCCAACCACCAAATTAAAAAAAAATAAAAATACTTCAAATATACATACAAATCAGCACTAATTCATTCACTTGATTGAAGTGATCCCTTGAACATCAGTAAGCATGTCAAGATAGAGTTAACGGTTTGCGATTTCCAAAATAAACGTAACAATTAAAAACATCGATTATTCACTCGTAATTTTCCAGGTTTCTTAATTGATCTGCAATATGCCAATATTAATGTAATTGTTGCCAGTCTTTTTATCACAAGTTTGTTGTAACAGTGAAGATAAAACTTAAAAGGCAAAACATAAACCCAAATTAACTTGCAAATTAAAGAAAACAAAGTTCAAGATTTCAAGAACACAATAAACAAACCACAAAACAGAAAACACCCAATTGAGCTGAAATAGTAAAATCTATACTCACACTACAAGATTACAGAAAGCAAAAAAAATCAAGAATTCAAGAAACCCACTAAGAAAACACAAAAGACAAAATACCCAATTGACTGCTTGATAAGATAATAGTATCTGATGATAAAAGATATGATTTTTAACTTATAAATGACATAAATGTAAGAAAAATAATGACTAATTGAGTAGAAAATATTAAAGTACATGAAGATTTCACACATTACAGGTAGGGTATTGTTAAGATTGCCTATAATTATTCGTTGAAGCAAGCATGTTATGAATTTGAGCAAAAGAAAAGACGGGTAACATACCTTGTGAGAGCAGAGAAGAACAGGAGAGAACTCGAAATCAGAAGAATCAACCGTTGTAGTAGCTTTGAACCGGGGAGAATCGAAATAAAACCGGCGGTTTATAGCAACCGGTGAGATGTCGAAAACGGCGGTGGAATCTGCAATGAATCAGAACGAGCAGCGGGCTGTAGAAGAAGAGAAGAGAATGCGATTGAGATAGAAAGTAACTAGTGCTGCTGATTGAGTTATTGAATTTTTTTAAAAGCTAATAAATTAAATTAAAAAAATATATATTTGGTATTGCTAAAAATGTTTTTTGTGTTGACTTTTTTAAAAGAGTAAATTGCTAAAATCGTCCCTGATGTTTGTTTACATTTGCTAGATCCATCCAAAAAAAGTTTTTTTCTCATAAGAACCACTGAGGTTTCAAAAAAATTGCTAAATCCATCCAAAATGACTAATACCCTAAGAATACTAACTTTAAAGAGGGGTAATTTAGTCATTCTCTTAATTTATTTAATTTACCTTTTTTTTTAAACAGGTTAAACATCCAAAATGACTAATACCCTAAGAATAATATATTGTTTCTATTTTGCACAATGAAACCCAAAAATATACCATCGAAACAGTTAATACATGCCAAATATACCAACTGACCAAAAATATACCATCGAAACAGTTAATACATGCCAAATAACCACATGCCTATAACAGTTTGACACATAAAAATAGAACTCTGACAGTTGATACGTACCAACTGACCAAAAATTAAACAAGCACCCAAACAACACTTCTAAGTTGCATCTCAACCACTTGTTCCAGCACCATTTGAGCTTCCAGCAACACCACTTGTTCCAGCACCATTTCCACATGTCCTCTTACGCTGCACAGCGGGGTCAATAGAGGACTTGTGATATGGGTCAGCGCCTAGTTACGCTGCACAACTGTTGCACAGCGCTGCACAACTGCAGCTGTTCGTTCTGCACGACAGCTGCTGTTCGTTCTGCACAACGCTGCACAACTGCAACTGTGGTTGGTACAGCTGTAGCTTTCTTAGACACTAAAGAATGGTTGCTAACTGTAGACAGTTGGGGTGTTAAGGGGCTGCACACTGGGTTACGCTGCACAGCTGATATGGGTCAGCGCCTAGACTACAGTCCCATCGTTACGCTTCTACATTGCCTAATTACGCTGCACAGCTGATATGAGTCAGGGGCGCGATAAAAAAGGCGTAAACAAGGACGTGGTGGACTTGAGAACACTCTTAACATTGGTATCTTAGCTGCTGTCCTTTGCATATTGCCGAAAATAAGAAGCAGCTGCATATAGCCATCGAAAACTATTTTGCATTTTGCACTTTGCATATTGCCAAAAACTAGAAGCAACTGAAACGAAACAATTTATTTAATTAATCATAACATGCTTTATTTTGATTTTTGGTTACTTTACCACAAACATAAATTTACGTTTTTAACTTACTGTATATACAAAATAGAAACAATATATTATTCTTAGGGTATTAGTTATTTTGGATGTTTAACCTGTTTAAAAAAAGGTAAATTAAATAAATTAAGAGAATGACTAAATTACCCCTCTTTAAACTTAGTATTCTTAGGGTATTAGTCATTTTGGATGGATTTAGCAACTTTTTTGAAACCTCAGTGGTTCCTATGAGAAAAAAACATTTTTTGGATGGATCTAACAAATGTGAACAAACGTCAGGGACGATTTTAGCAATTTACTCTTTTTAAAAAGTGTAAAAAGATATTTTTCAAAACTATAAAAACATGGTTTTGTAAATGATTTAAAAAAAAAAGATTTTTAGTATTTTTAACATAAAATTACAAAGAATAAACTTCCGTTTTGATCCCTGTGGTTTTGTCACTTTAACGGTTTTGCTCCAAACCTTTAAAAATAGCCATTTTACTCCCTGATCTATGAAGCTTATCTCTATTTCACTCCTCGTCTCTAACGCCATCCAATTCAACCGTTAAATCCTGGTCACATGCCCCTCACATAAGGGGCATTTTAGTCTTTTCCCATATTTTAAATATTTTTTGTTATTATATAAAAGATTGATTTGCGGAGGAGAGAGAGCATGTAGAGAGACAAGAGAGTTTATATCAGTCTCACCTTCAACAACCTCCCCACCAACATCCACCATCCTGCACCACCACCACCATCATCTACCGACCACCGTTAACCACCACCTGCCGACACCATCCACCACCCCACTAACCACCACATGCCGACACCACCCCACAAACCACCACCTGCTGACACCACCCAAAACCACCATCACCTTCCGACCACCATCACGACCGTCTCCGTTCGGTATTGTGTCACACCACCATTGCAGATCTGATCCCCACACCACCACCTTCAACCTTCACTTCCAACACCCCCCCCCCCTCTAAAGCAATCTGGTGGGTTCTATGTGTGTGGCTGAACATACCCGGTGTTGCCTCATGACATTCATCTGATGTTGAAAATAGAAAAAGTGCAAGCCCATAAGAGGAGAAAGAAGGCCATAAGGTCTGTTATAATTAGAGCTTTGTGGAAAATCTGGAGTTATAGAAATGATAAAAATTTTAGGGGTACCAGGAGATCAATTGGGAGTTTAAAGAAACTGTGTACTTGTAGGTGTGAGCCAAAATGGTGACCCCCCCCCCCCAACCCCGACCTCTGTATCTTTCCTCTCTCTCTCTAACAACCACCTCACAAGTTCGTCATCAGAACCACCACCTCACCGGAACCTAAATCCCCATCGTCATTATCAACGTGGTTTGCGTGGAAACCCTAGTCGCCGCCCCTTACCCCTTTTAGATCTGAACCGATTTATGTTCCAGTTTGAAGATTGAAGATGAAGCTTACCTAGTTTGGTGATATTAGCGGCGGATGACGATGGTCCAATAGGCAGTTTTGAATCGGCGAAAAGATTAGCCGGAGTTTACGGTGGCAGCAGGTGGATACCACCAAGACTTCTTCGATCTGTTCTGGTTTAGCTTTCAACAACTGTCATCGTCAATTCCAGTAGGCTGGTGGGATGGGCGGTGGTGTTGTCTCATGGCGGTGGTGGTGAATATTACAGAAGTTATTAGAGAGAGAGAAAGACAAGGATATGGGTGATAAATTTGGGTTGAATGCTTTCCTATAAATATATACATTTAAATTACTAAATAATTAATTATGGGAAAAGACTAAAATGACCTTTTTTTAAGGTTTGGGGCAAAACCGTTAAATTGGATGGCGTTAGGGGCGGGGAGTGAAATAGAGATAAGCTTCATAGATCAGGGAGTAAAATGATTATTTTTAAAGGTTTGGGGCAAAATCGTTAAAGTGGCCAAACCATAGAGAGCAAAACGGAAGTTTACTCAATTACAAATCTATTCTCACCATTTAAAATAGTAACCAAACATCGGAATTTACCCCATTCTTTTTGGTAATTTTACTTTTTCCACCATAAAGCTAATCCAAACACTTTTTTAACTTTTTTTTTAAGTAATAAGTTAATAAGCACATTTGACAAAAAAAAAACACTTTTGAAGTTAAATAAGCAATTCCAAACACCCTCAAGTAAATTGCAATCGTTTGCTTCAAAATGTTAGACCATTAGTTATTGCCCAAACACATCCCCAAGGATTGCGTGAAAGTGCTAAGGCGTGAAGGTACTCACGCCTCCAATCTCTGCAGCCCCACATGTTCCTTCTTAAACTAACCCAATAAAATAAATCCACCTCACCTAACCACACTAATACTTTTTTTAACTTTTATTTATTATATAATTTAAATATTATTTTAACACGTAGTGAGTATTGAAACCTTGTGAGACGGCAATACACAAATATGAAAATAAGTGAGTGAGAGCTCATGTCTACATGGTAGTGACGTGAAGTGAAAAAATTGTGAACCCATAACACATAGCCTTATGCTTTATAGATTTAAAGTGAAATAAGTTTAGACCATGGGGTATGGTGGGGCTTGGGTTGGGCATTTGGTGACACGTGGATCTTGAATATTACAAACCCAAAGCCAAGTTTTTTAGGGGTATGGTGGGGCTTGGGTTGGGCGTGGCTGGGCGGCGTGGCTTAGCCACCTCAACATTTTTTTATATATATTTTTATTTATAACTAAATAAAAAATAAACATACATAATTTTTTTTTAAAATACATAAACATACATAATAATTATCAAAATAAAAAACAGTCATTCTTCGTCGTCCTCGTCGGTTTCGAACACAGGAATTGTGGTAACATGTTCCACCAAATCAGCTCGAAGGTTCTGATGTATATCCTTTGACTTTATTAAAAATTCATTTGCCGCTTTATCTTCATCTGTAACGTTACCTGGTTGGGGGTCATCGTCATCATAGTAGGTAACGACCGCTCTACCTTCTCCTCCGTTTAGGTTGTTGAGTCTCTTCCTCATCGTCTTCGTCTTCCACGATAGCTTTCACCACTGTCGCGATCGTTTGTAGAAATATTTCCGCACCATCGTCAGACGATGATGACGATTCACTATAACTTGAAGAACTCATGGCAATATTGTGTTTTATGTGTTTGATATTGTGTGAGAAAAATGTTATAAATGTGGCAAGTATTTATAAAGGAATTTTTTTTTTTTAACTAGCCCCCAACGGCTACCCCAACGGCTACTTTTAATGGGCCAATCACAATCCGCCAACTCACATTGCTCCCCCGCCCCACGCCCGGCTTGAAAGCCAAGCCCCAAGGGGCCACGCCCCAACCCAAGCCCACCCGGGGTGGTGGCTTGGGCGTTTTACCCCAACCCAACCCCCATACCCCATGGCCTTATGCCTTAAGAATTTTTCCCATACAATCATCGAAAATAACCAAAAGCAATAAATCTCACTTCTAGCAAAATTATTGGTGGGGTGTGGGGAGGTGGATAGAGAAACTGGTTTCAGAGAGGCTCCGACTCCGAAAACAATACAAATCAAAGAGCATTAAAAAAAATACCATACTGCATATCACTTCATAGACTAGTATTAAAACAAATTCACATGTCATTTTGTTGGGCGAGATAAATTTTGATAATTTTAAATGAAAATGTTTTTCCGCCAGTAGAAAAAAAGTATATCCATGTAACTCCTTTGCAAGCTCCAAGTGATGGAAATTATACAACTAGCTGTACATTCTACATTTGTCAAGATTACTTTGAAAACTAAATTGAACTATAAAACTGAAGGGGTATGGTCTCAAAAAGTCGCGCAACACCCTGTAAGGTCGCGCGGGACCATACTACTTAATCACCAATTTTCTTGATCGCTAACCTCGCGCGAGCTACAACACACCTATGTAACACGGCGCGAGGTCCACAGAAGAGTAAACTCCAGTTAGCAACACTTAGCATTCTAAAAGGGACATCTGGAAGCCCACGCCGCGCGCATGATAATAACGTGCTCAGCAAGAATCGTGAGTGACTACGGCGCAAGGCCTTTCCAGATAGTACACAAGGTACAAGTGGCAGAATAAAAGAGCCAATCAGGGTCCTTCTGTTCCTGCGCAATCGTGCTCCACGATCGTCTGACATACAGGAGACAAAAAGTACTAAAGGACGCCTATGTGGCACCAATCATAGGGCAGAGACAACTGCCCCACGATCTCCACTTACCTGCTGATGGCAGAAGGGCGACCAGGCCGACAACAGTGACACGTGGCTCCAATCACGTTGCGCCAACTCCACAAAGCTCCTAGAAGCCACTAACGGTCGACACCAGTGAGACAAGGAGCACATCCTCCGTGTTGTCGCCTTCCGGCCCAAGGCCCATCAGCCCACACCCTCTTACACCTCTCCGGCTATAAATAGAGACCTTCACTTCACAGGTTAATTCATTCCGTTCCCTCTACTCTCACTTAATACTTAATTATCTCCTAAGCACAGTCGCTTATTCTCACGCCGGAGCCCGGTTAAGAGGGAAACCCCCACATTCCCCTCTTAACGAGTAACGGTGTTTTGTTTTGCAGTTAATCACGGTCATTAAGGAGCTCAGGAATCCAAGAGAAGATTAACCACTATGCAAGGAACATAAACCAAACTGATTATCCCCTAATTAGTTCTGTGTTTCTTCATTGGCGCCCACCGATTTTTTCTACAAACCACTCTCATCTTCGTTCCTGAGTTTTTCGTTGTTTTTCTTCCTTCGATCCATGGCTGGTCAAGGAATCGTACCTGAGTTCGTGGGTTTCGGTGAAAACCCAAATGCAGCGTTGGGGGAAGGTAATCAAAATGGCCAACCCCAACACTTTGAAGAAGTTGGTGAAGTCGAAGTAGCCAACACCGGGGGTCCGCGCGGGAGCTTCACCCGCATCACTCAAAACACCCCAGGAAACAACGGTGCTGGACCTTCAAACCCAGCTCCACCTCAGAACATATCGGCGCTATTAGGGCTACCAGAAGGCGAAACCCCAGCCTCATGGTACGCCAAGCAACTGGCCACTATTAACGAAGCGTATCAGTTCTTGAGCGCTCAGCAAGCAGTTTTAACGGCAGAACCGTCCTTGGTCACACCAACCGGCCCCAGCCACGGGCCGCGCCAGATGCCGGTCCCGCAGTACATTCCAAGAAGAATTAACAGACCTCCCCCCACCCGAAGGTTAAGCGTACAGGACACGCGAGATACACGGGGGGAGACAGAAAGCTACTATGACGAACCGTCAAATTCCCGAAGAGGCCCAGTTCATAGCCGGCTCACGCCGCGCAACATGAACGATGAGTGGGAAGAAACTGACCCGAACGATCCAACCTGGGAAAACGATGACGGATCTTCGGTCTTCAATCGTTTGCAAAGAAATCACGAGTATTACAAGCCAAGGCAACATGTTGGTTATACCGAGGAGGCGGAGCGCGACTTTCGCCTCGCCTACCGACCAGAAGAAGCTATAGAGCACTCAAAGTTCATCCCCAAGATAGCACTAGCGCCGCTCGAGAGAGAAAAGTTGCCTCCGACCGTCGGAAAGTTCAACGGATTGACTGATCCAGACGATCACGTCAGAGTGTTTACTAGCGTGGGCTGCATGGGAGGTTGGAACATGCCCATGTGGTGTCATTTGTTTATCCAAACATTAACGGGGGCTGCTCGCGCCTGGTTCGACAGCCTTCCTCCGGGAAAAATAAAATCATGGGTAGATTTCAGGACCCAGTTTCTGAGTCACTTCAGTCAGCAAAGGCGATACCAGCGCGACACAGCTGAAGTCGAAGATATCTGGCGAAGAGATAATGAGGGTTTGGAAGATTTCATTACGCGCTTTAACAAAGAATGTTTGGAGATTGGTGGCGTAAGTGAACAACTCATGCGCTGCCATTTCAAGAAAGCAATCCGTTGTGATAGCCTGATTAGAACCATCACTGGGAAAGATGGAATGCCAAAGGAGTGGGACAAACTCATGGAAGCCGCGAAGATAGTCGCGCAAACAGAAGAGTCTCTCGCACGAAACAACACCTATCGTTCTGAAGACAGATTTTCCAAAGCGGGTCACTCGCGAGATGACAACAGGCGCAACAAAGGCAAAAACCCTGGGTGGAAGGCCAATCACTCCAGCGGTTATAGCGATCGACCCCGTTACGAAGAACGATCCCGCTATAAGGAGGACGCGCGTGACACCATTGACCGCATTGGTTATAAAAAGGCAGTCCGAGACGATAATCGTGAAAAGCATTGGACTCCGCTCATAAAAACACCAAAAGAGGTGCTAATGACGGAGAACCATGACTTCAAGGCTCCCAGGCCTATGACGAACAAAAAGGGCCAAGACCCCAATCTGTATTGTGATTTCCACAAGGATACAGGCCACTTAACAGATGATTGCTACAGCTTGCGACAAGAGATCGAGAGAGCACTAAAAAGTGGAAAGCTGAGCCACTTAGTGAAGAATGTGCGCAAAGAAACGCGACAGCTTCATCGCCACGATGAAGGAAATCACAAGAAGGTTCGACGCCTGGAAACACACATGGTCAATGGACCAAAGAATAGCGCAAGAGAAAAAGGCAAGAGACCTTATGAGCCTTCATGGCAAGAACAGCAAGTTATTTTCCCGGTGGTGCGCGGGGGTCCCTGAGCCACACGACCTATCGTCATCACCGGTATCATCGGCCATTATGAAACTGAATACGTCTTCATTGACCCGGGGAGTACAGCAGACATCATCTACGAACAATGCTTTAACCAGTTCGACGATGAAGACAAAGCGAGACTCGAACCAGTTGACTACCCACTGTCTGGGTTCTGCAATGAAATGGTCTTCCCGTTAGGCCAAATTAGCTTCCCCGTCACACTCTCTGACGGGAAGCATTCGAGGACAACAAACGTTAACTTCATGGTGATGCCTGTTAAGTCAAGACATGACGTACTGATCGGGAGAGAAACGCAAGGTGAGCTGAATATGATAACTTCCACCCCCCACTCAGCGATTGGTTTCCCAACCAGGACGGGGGTGGCAATCGTTTATGCAAAGAAAGAAGTGATGTCAACTGAAGAGATGCGCCCAACAAAAGCGGCGAAGGTTTCAGCAACCGAGCCCGAAAAATGGGTTTTAAATCGCAAATATCCGGAGCAAACGGTGACGATAGGTCACGCTATCTCACCTAATATCAGAACTCGCCTCAAGCAGCTCCTATTCAAGAACATGGATATTTTCGCCTGGACCCCGGCCGACATGACCGGAGTCCCGCGCGACATCACAGAGCACTGTTTAAACACCTACCCCTCGGTTGAGCAGAAGGTCCAAAGAAGGCGCAGCCTAGGGGCAGACAAGACAAAAGCAATGAATGAGCAAGTTTGCGAGTTACTTAAAGCCGGCATCCTGCGAGAAGTACGTTATCAGAGTTGGGTTGCGAACCCCGTAATGGTAGAGAAGTCTAGTGGCAGATGGCGAATGTGCGTCGACTATACCGATCTCAACAAGGCATGCCCTAAGGATTGCTATTCCTTGCCTGAGATCGACAAAAAGATAGACTCTCTCGCGCCATACAGATGGAAGTGCTTCTTGGATTGCTACAAAGGGTACCATCAAGTACAAATGAAGCTCGAGGATGAAGACAAGACGGCTTTTCGCACGGATCTGGGGATTTTTTGTTATACGAAGATGCCATTCGGCCTGAAAAATACTGGCGCCACATACCAGCGATTGATGGACAAGACCTTCGCGGACGACATCGGAAAGCATATTGAAGTTTACATCGATGATCTAGTGGTTAAAAGTCCCGAAGAGGACCAAATGTTAAAGGACGTCGAGAAAACGTTCAACTCATTGCGCAGTGTAAACATGAAGTTGAATCCAGCCAAGTGTTCTTTTGGCATGGAAGAAGGGAAGTTTCTAGGCTTCATAGTCACCAACGGCGGCTTTAAAGTAAACCCGGAGAAGGTCCAGGCAATCGAGCGGATGCCATCTCCGCGGACAATCAAAGAAATGCAACGGTTGGCCGGCCGCCTCGCCGCGCTTAATCGCTTTTTGTCAAATCACGCCGCGAAATCGTACCCTTTTATCACCACATTGCGCAATTGTGTTAAGAAGCAAGAGTTCAGGTGGACCCCTGAAGCAGAAAAGGCTTTTCAACAAATGAAAGAGTGTTTGATCGAGCTCCCCACCCTGACTGCACCATTTGAAAAAGAACCACTCATACTGTACTTATCTTCTTCAGATAAGGCAGTAGGATCGGTATTATTAGTAGAAAGAAATGGAGTCCAAACTCCAATTTATTATGTCAGCAGGGTACTCACTGACCCGGAAACGAGATATTCCACGATGGAAAAACTGGTACTGGCGTTGTTACACGCCTCCAGAAGGCTGCGCAGGTATTTCACAGGACATGTGATCACTGTGCTTACCAACTTCCATATCGGCACGATACTTCAGAAACCAGAAACATCAGGAAGGCTCGCCAAATGGGCCATTGAGCTGGGGGGCCACAATATTCTGTTGTTAGTTGCATTTTTAGGCACGTTTTTATAGCATATTAATATTAAAATTTCATCACATATCATGCATATTTCATAATAATACCTCATTATTTTGAAAAACGCTTGTTTTGTCGAATGGAATCTACTTTGGTTTGTTTTTATTGTAGGTGTGGAGAAATTGCGAGAGAAGATATTGATCGATTATGAATGAACAAGATTGGTTGAAAGTTTTGAAAATAAAGAGATCAAAAGTTCTTTCTCGTCATTGTTTTTGGGACTAGACAACATCTACAAGTTATGATGGGCCATAGATGAGCTTAAACCAATAAATAATATGGGCCAATTTGAATTGAATTGTTTGGGTTCCTATTGATCGAAGGTTATAGCTAGAAATATTTGATTGAGTTTGGGCTGCTAATGGGCTGATTTGAAAAAAAAAAAGAAGAAAGAGATATCAAAAACAACCTGAACGAATTTTTGGAAAAAATTCATCCTTTGGAAGAGCTGGCATTGGAATTCGAAAAATCACAAAAAGGAGAAAAGGCATTTTTCGTTTGGGGGTGATCTTCTAGAACATAAAAGTTTGTTTTGGTTCTCGTAAGTTTAAAAACTTTCATGTTTTGTTTCTTATTTTGTATTGAATGATATAGCCACCATGTCTGGCTAGACTTTAATAGTTTCAACATTAGGGTTTATTTTCTTTGATTTGGTTCACAACTTTATGTGAAACGGTTATGTTAGATCCGATTATTTTAGTGGTTTGTTTGTGTGATTCTTGTTTTTAATACGGATCCAATCCGGAAAATATTAGATTGTTAATAAACCTGATCAACTTATTAATTTTTCTAATAAAGTTCAATCAATTTTTAAAACCCTAATAAAGTTTTAATTTTTGATACAAGGAACAAATAATATTTTGAGTTTGTCTATGAACACAAAATTATTATAGAATCATACAATATAATTAGACACTCCGAACGGCGTGAGTGTTTGATTGTAATTGATACTTCTATCCCGCAACCCGCACGCTAAGATCCGAACGGCGTGAGTTTAGAGTAGCGGGTTGGCTCTAATCAACGAACGGCGTTTGGTTAGACAATAAATAGAGTGGAGGTCCGAACTGCGTGACGTCTAGTGTCGATACAAACTATTATTTTAAAAGGATCATTGCACCGTGACCGTTAATGATCGTAAGTCGAACCGAATCAAGAAATTGCCCTGGTGTTGAAATTAGTTTTTAACATCTGATTTTTTTCCAACCACTTTCATTAGCTTTTCTCTTTAATTTAAAAATTATAAATTGTTTTTACATTTTAGTTAAACTAAAAACCCCCCCTTTCAAAACAACAGTATCTGTGTCTAAAACGTTTTTGGCATAATCAATTAATTAATCTGTATCCCTGTGGACACGAACCTGACTTCCATTCATACTATTTTTAGTGTGTCAAGTAGGTTTATTTTATATTTATTTGCTGGATTCGACACCCAACAAATTGGCGCCGTTGCCGGGGATACGGCAAATCTAACTGTTTTGTGCCAAGATTTCTTTTAGTACAGGTACATCGCTAGTCTTCCCACGAATCTCCAACTTCTACAGTTACAATGGCAGCTGAACAAACACTTAGACAGTGGGCAACTCGTGATGTCCCACAACAACCACTTTGCATTAACTACCCTACTGTGGAAAACTTTGAGCTGAAATCCGGACTCATTCATCTATTACCCCTTTTCCGAGGCCTAGAGAATGAAGACCCACACAAGTTTCTCAAAGAGTTCCATGTTGTGTGTTCTGGCATGAAGCCGCACAACATCACTGAAGATCAAATCAAGCTAAGGGCATTCCCTTTTGCTCTTCAAGACTCAGCAAAAGAATGGCTATATTACCTACCACCGGGGTCGGTAACTACTTGGAATGAACTTGCAAAGTTGTTTCTAGACAAATACTTCCCAGAAGTCAAAGCTTCGATCCTACGCAAGGAGATCATCGGAATCAAGCAACTAAAGAGAGAAGCCTTGCACACTTACTGGGAAAGGTTTAAGAAACTGTGTGCCCGTTGTCCACAACATGGAATATCTGAGCATCAACTCCTTCAATACTTTTGTGAAGGATTGGCACCAATGGAGAGACGCTTGATAAATGCATCTAGTGGAGGGGCTCTACTCGATAAAACACCTACTCAAATTAGAGCTTTGATTACCTCCATAGCTGAAGACACCAAGCACTCCGCACAAGAAGATGAGTGGTACACGGATGTTCCACGAACAGTTAAGGAAGTGAGCACTCCTCACATTGAAACTCAGCTAGCTGAGTTAACCAAAGCCGTCATGCAACTCACCAAGGACAAGAATGTTGAGCCACAAGGTCGAGCTTGTGGAATTTGTTTACAATTTGGACACCCCACTGATATGTGTCCCACACTGCAAGATGATGTTGAACAAGCACAAGCACTTGGAGGTTACCCGGGACAAAACTCAAGACAATATGAACAACCCCGGGGCAATCAGAATTGGGGACCTCCTAACATGAGTTATCAGCAAAGGCCCCTACAATATCAGCAATGCCCACCCTTCCAAGGTAATCAACAACAACAAAACTATCAGTCTAGACAACAACCACCCGCACAACAACAAGCGGGAAGCTCGGGAATGTCTTTAGAGGACATTGTGAAAAGTTTAGCTACTAGCACTCACTCATTCCAACAGGAGACTAAAGCTAGCATCAAGAACTTGGAACAACAAATGGCTCAACTTGCTAGCTCGGTGAGTAAATTAGAGTCTCAAGGTAAATTGCCCGCACAAACCGAGAATAACCCAAAGCACAACGTGAGTGCCATTACCTTGAGGAGTGGAAAGAGCTATGATGGTCCGAGTATGCAAGACGAAGAGGAAATTGTTGTTGAGAAGAAGGACCGTGATAAGATGAAAGTACAAGAACATGTTAGAAGTGAAATGAAATTTACTCCGATAGCTCCATTCCCGTCAAGGCTACAAAGCACAAAGAAGGAGAGAGAAGACCAAGAGATCATGGAGACATTCAGGAAGGTAGAGGTAAATATTCCACTCCTTGATGCAATTAAACAAGTCCCACGATATGCAAAGTTCCTCAAAGAACTTTGTACATCAAAGAAAAAGCTAAAAGGTAATGAAACTGTCAAGGTAGGTGAAAACATATCGGCCGTTTTGCAAAAAAGACTACCACAAAAGTGCAAGGATCCGGGTGTTTTCACGGTTCCTTGTAAATTGGGAAATCTTAACATACCAAGAGCCATGCTCGACCTTGGAGCCTCTATTAACGTCCTACCAAATTCTATTTTCAAAACACTTAATGTAAGACCGTTAAAAAGGACCGGGGTGGTCATTCAATTGGCCGATCGATCCTTAGTATACCCAAAAGGTGTATTAGAGGATGTTTTGGTCCAAGTGAATGAATTGGTATTCCCGGCCGATTTTTATGTTTTGGACATGGAGGATGATGATACTCCACATTCAAGTTCCATTTTGTTAGGGAGGCCATTTTTGAAAACTGCAAAAACAAAAATTGATGTTTATAGTGGCACCCTATCAATGGAATTTGACGGAGAAGTTATCAATTTTAATATATATGATGCTATGCGTTACCCAAGTGATGTTTCATCTTTGAATTGGTTAGATGTTATTGAACCTTTATCTGATGATTGTTTTGAGTTATCTAACCATGATGTTCTAGCGTTAGTGTTAAATAGAAGCATTGATGAAGCTGCAGCAAAAGAACTTACTGAAAAGTTCAAGCTTGGGGAGGTTTTGATGGAAGTAGTAGAGTTTATGGATGCACAAAAGAAAACCAGGTATGAAGCTCCAAAATCACAATTACCAGTTACTAACCAAAAACTTCTTCCATCTATTGTGCAGGCACCGGAATTAGAGTTGAAGACCCTCCCCGATCACCTTAAATATGTGTATCTTGGGGAGAAGGATACATTACCGGTAATCATATCCAACAAGTTGACGAGCATGCAAGAAAATGAGTTAGTCAACACACTCAAACGCTACAAGGAAGCAATTGGGTGGACTATTGCCGACATAAAAGGTTTGAGCCCATCACTTTGTATGCACAAAATCCTCATGGAGGAAGATTATAAGCCAACACGGGAAGCACAAAGAAGGTTGAATCCTCCCATGATGGAGGTAGTGAAGAAAGAGATCTTGAAGTTGTTGAATGCAGGTATGATCTATCCAATTTCTGATAGCAAATGGGTAAGCCCGATACAAGTTGTGCCAAAGAAAACAGGTATCACCGTGACTGAAAACGAACAAGGTGAGTTGGTCCCCACCCGTGTACAAAACGGGTGGAGAGTGTGCATAGACTATAGAAAGCTTAATGCCTCGACCCGCAAGGACCATTTCCCGCTTCCCTTTATTGACCAAATGTTAGAAAGGTTGGCGGGAAAGACTCATTATTGTTGTTTGGACGGGTATTCCGGTTTTCATCAAATACCCGTCGCGCCGGAAGACCAAGAGAAAACTACATTTACGTGTCCCTTTGGCACGTTTGCATACCGGCGTATGCCTTTTGGACTTTGCAATGCTCCCGCCACCTTTCAAAGGTGTATGGTAAGCATTTTTTCAGATTATGTCGAGGAAATAATTGAAGTGTTTATGGATGATTTCACAGTTTATGGAAATACTTTTGATGAATGTTTGAGAAATTTGACTAAAATTTTGGAAAGATGTATTGAAACCAACCTTGTTTTGAATTATGAAAAATGTCATTTTATGGTTGATCAAGGCATCATTTTAGGTCATGTTGTCTCTTCAAAAGGACTTGAGGTAGATAAAGCGAAAATTGACATAATTAAATCTCTACCTTATCCTAATAGTGTCCGCGAGGTACGTTCTTTTCTTGGTCATGCAGGATTCTACCGAAGATTTATCAGGGACTTTTCCAAGATAACTCGACCAATGTGCGAGCTCTTACAAAAAGATGTTGAATTTGTTTTCTCCGAAGCATGCAAGCAAGCCTTTGATACTTTGAAGAATCTATTAGTCACCGCACCTGTAATCCAACCACCAGATTGGAGCCTACCATTTGAGATCATGTGTGACGCAAGCAATCATGCGGTAGGAGCGGTGTTGGGTCAAAGGAAGGATCGAGTCCCACATGTGATCTACTATGCTTCGAAGACCTTGGATCATGCTCAAAGCAACTACTCGACAACAGAAAAAGAGCTTTTAGCCATTGTTTTTGCTTTAGAAAAATTTAGACAATATTTATTGGGCACTAAAGTAATTGTTTATTCTGATCATGCAGCTTTGAGATATCTTATGACAAAGAAGGATGCAAAACCGAGACTCATTCGGTGGGTGCTTTTACTCCAAGAGTTCGATTTGGAGATTAGAGACAAAAGTGGAAAGCAAAATCTTGTGGCAGATCACCTGAGTAGAATCATCAACAACGAAGAGCCAATGCCTTTGAATGACTCATTTCCGGATGAGCATTTGTTTGCTGCTGAAGTAACAACTCCTTGGTATGCGGATATCGTCAATTATTTGGTAACAAACACTTTTCCTTCCGAACTTTCCCGTGCTCAAAAGGACAAGATAAAGAAGGAAGCAAGACGATATGTTTGGGACGAGCCATACTTGTGGAAATATTGTGCCGACCAAATCATCAGAAGATGCGTTGATAAAAGTGAGGTACCCTCTATTTTAGATTTTTGCCACTCACAAGCATGTGGAGGGCACTTTGGTCCTAAACGTACAGCGCATAAGGTACTTGAATCCGGTTTCTTTTGGCCAACTATATTTCTTGATTCATACATGTTTTGCAAATCTTGTGAACGATGCCAGAAAACCGGTAATTTGAGTTCTAGAGATCAGATGCCCCTCACACCCATCTTGGTGTGTGAGATTTTCGATGTATGGGGCATCGATTTTATGGGTCCATTCCCATCATCTTTTGGTAATGTTTATATTCTCTTGGCGGTGGACTATGTCTCCAAATGGGTGGAGGCAAAAGCCACAAGGACTAATGATTCTAAAGTTGTTTCAGGGTTTATAAAAGCTAACATCTTTAGCAGATTTGGAACACCAAAGGCATTCATAAGCGACAGAGGGTCGCATTTCTGCAATAGAACGATCGAAGCACTTTTCAAGAAATATGGGGTTGCACATCGCGTATCGATGGCATACCACCCACAAACGAATGGACAAGCTGAGATTTCCAACCGGGAAATAAAGTCAATCCTTGAAAAGACAGTTAACCCAAACCGGAAGGATTGGAGTTTACGATTGGATGGTGCATTGTGGGCGTATCGCACCGCCTACAAAACACCGATAGGTATGTCTCCTTTTCGTCTCGTATTTGGAAAAGCTTGTCATCTTCCTGTTGAATTAGAGCATAAGGCTTTTTGGGCCATTAAGCAATTCAACTTGAAGATTGACGAAGCTGGTATTCATCGTAAACTACAAATTCAAGAGTTAGAAGAAATTCGTAATGAGGCTTACGAGAATTCCCGAATTTATAAAGAAAAGACAAAAGCTTTCCATGACAAGGTAAATACACGAAAAACTTTTATTGTGGGTCAAAAGGTATTGCTATTCTCTTCTAAACTCAAATTATTTCCTGGTAAACTACGGTCCCGTTGGGTCGGGCCGTTTGTGGTTACTAATGTTTTTCCTCATGGCGCAGTAGAGATTACAAGTGAAAAAACAGGAAAGACATTCAAGGTGAATGGACATCGCTTGAAAGTGTTTTACGAGGCATTCCAACACGAACATGATTCCACGGTGGAGTTGGAATGCGTGGATTACAAAGATTAAACACGTTCTAGGTCTAGCCAAAGACGAGAAAGAAAGGCGCTTCGCGGGAGGCAACCCGTGGTTTTGTATCATTTAGCATTTTTTTTTTAAAACACAAAAAAACAAAAAAAACAAAAAAAAAATAATAAATAGATTAAGCTTGAAGTTTAACCCGGCCGTGTTGAATTTCATTATAAAAAATGGCCCGGTCATGTGAAAGATAGTTTTTAATTCAGAACCGTGACCCGGCCGTGTCAAAAATTCTATAAAAAGTGACCCGGCCGTGTTAAAATTTACTACACTTAATCAGAACCTCGACACGGGCGTGTCAAAATCTCACCCGGCCGGGTGAACCTTCTGTGAACAAAGAGGGAGGATGCCAATTTTCAAGCTGATAATAATAATAATAATAATAATAATAATAATAATAATAAAACAAAACTCCTCTTTTCTCTCCAAAGCATCGTCATCTCAAAATACCTCTATCTCAAAATTCCTCAAACTACCAGACCCCATCTCAAAGAAAAATCCCCTCCTCTGATCTGTTACACCACCATCATCTCCTCCGCCTTCAAATCACCTCCAACACCGCCGGCCATCACCTACTCCGACGACCCCCATTCAACCTGCGCGGGCAGACCCCCATTCAACTGCCGCCCGTCGCCGGTTCAGATCCTCAACCGCCGGAACCCTAACTTCTCCGCCGCTCATCTCTTCCTGCCACTACCGCTCTCACCCGTCGCCGGCCTTCATCTTCAGCCGTCTTCGCCGCCGGTCAACCACAGCCTTACTTCTCCGTCGCCGGTTCCAATTAGGAACAACGTCAGGTATGTCTCTTTTCTGTAGTGTCTCGTGTTACTTCGAAACACCAATGGAACCCTCTGGTGATACAACACCCGAACCAACCCACATCCTCATTAACCGAACCACTGCCCACATTTGAGATAAACTCTACCCACTGTTAACACACCAAACAGTCCTTATTCCAATTCAGTGTAATGCAATTTCACTATAATTTTTAAAAAAAAATATGGATTAACATCTACAATTGAGTTATATCTGATATTGGTAATTCTGTTCTAACTGTTTATGTATACCTTGAGATTATTGAATTCGCCTTGCATATCACGACTCGGTTAAGGTACGTACTCAGTTTCATTTTGTTAACATGGGGTGTTGTTGAGTCATTTATTTGGGGTTAAAAAAAAAAAAAAAAAAATGGTTACTATACAGCTTCAGTGGTGATTATTATTATTGTTGATTGCACCCACCTTTAAATTTCATATATGGGTGTCATAATTTCATATCTCACTGATGGTTTATTGTGTAGATTTCAGGTTTGATATGCGGACAAAGAAACGACATGGCGAAACCGCTTCGCCATTACCACCCGCAAAGCGTGCGAACAAAAAGTCTTCAAGTCACGCCTCGTCTCCTAGCGGTACAAATGAGAAAGAAAAGTCAAAAACGCTTAAAGAAAAAGAGAAGTTGGCGATTCTTAAGGAGCGGGACTTATGTAACACCAAGTTCGCACATGAAGAATCACTGAAAGATCTTGGTGTACTCGAAGGTGTGAAGACATTGTTTGAAAACATCGGTTGGGTAAAGTTATTGGAATGGTTTGATGTTGGCTACGCACCCACAACCGTT
>JARYGA010005560.1:0-53331 GCA_030545235.1 Helianthus tuberosus
AGGGTTGATACCTACAGATATTTTAGGTAAATTATAATATTTTGACAGTAAGCAAAAGTTGATAAACTCAGACTTCAGTTTTCAGCTTTTCGGCTTATGTGAAATTACCAAAATGCTCCTACGGTGCATAGTTTGGTTATAATGGATAAATTTCACATATATACTTTACCCTACTGTTATAACTTATTAATTTGAGTATTTTTGCTGATTACATCAGACCTGTAACTCAGGATAATACTTAAACCCTTTTTATAACCTTGTAAATGACCAAACTACCCTTACGGGGCATAGTTTGTGTTTAAATTCGTTTTGGGCATAATGGAAGGTATCCTACTGATATCACAACATATTTGAGGCATATTAACTTAGGAAACTTGGTTAGGACCCTTATGATTACCCGTTACGCCTCTTGCGCGTTCGGTTCGGCTTATGTAACTAGTTTACATAAATTAGCCGAAACGGGTCAAACCTTATTGGTTTTACCCCAAAATTCAGAATGTGCCTAGATTACCCATATAAGGCAAGTCTTCAATCTTGTCGGGTCTAAATCACATTCCATTCCGGTCTTCGCCTTATCATGCGTTTGAACCGTATCTTCCTTTTGAAAACTAACCGGTCTAAGTCAAGACTTAATTAAAGACCCGTTAGGATTCTAATAGGTTATTAAAAACCTTCGTTCCAGATTAGGAGCCCAGTAAAAGCTATCTGTACTTGCTGATTTGATATACGGCTGGGATTGAATTTATATTTAGCTCAGGTAAATACTTTTAACTTTTTTTCCCTATACGGGCTTGGGGTACGGTATATAAAATACCGCTTGGTCGGGCATTAAACCTTCCATCGTTTGGTGGTTAATTGATATCTTAATCGACCCGTTTAAATTATGTTTTGTTTACTTAAATCCTTTGGGAGGTTAATGACCATGTCCCGGATATCCTTGGCATCATTTTACGAAATGGCCACGACGTAAGCGCGGAGTGTAGGCGTACACTCGTCAGTGCATAAATAGTTGATGTGGTGTGTCTATTGATCTTTAACCCGGCACGATCTGGGCTACTGAACGCATAAGGAACATGTAGTTCTTTTACAAGATTATATATTTAAATGATTATCCCAAGTTATAAAGAGTTTGTGCCATGTGCATTCAAACCAATTTTATAAAACTTTTCAAAATGAGTCAGTTGATAGTATTTATCAGTGTAAACTGACGTATTTTCCAAAAGGCTAAATGCAGGTACTATACGTAATAGGATGGCTACTCCAGGCATCAATAATCAAGTCTCGCAAGCTTTAGACGTTAAAGTATGTTGAACGATATTATCTTTCTGTTTAAGATCCGTCTGTGGATCCATCTTACATTCCGTCGTAATATTTGATATTACTTTGAATCGGATTGTGATATATTTTTATCTTCTGTTTCCGCTGTGCATTTATATATTGTGTTGTTTGACTATGATGTTACCAACTACGTCACGATACTCCCCACCGGGCCCACCGGTAATACATGGAAATATCGGGGTGTGACACCATAACTTACGGTAGAGAACAAAGTGTTACGGTGGCTTCTTACTGTCTTACGGTAGACCATTGTTGCCCAGCTGCCACCGTAACTTACGGTGACTACCGTAAGTTACGGTAGAGCCCTGCCACTCGTGTTGAGTTTTGGATATCTTAGGTAATTGAGTCCGTTTCCAGCGTAGTTTAGACTATGCCGATTTTATAAGAACCCTAGTACTAATATTTGCCAAATTTCCAGCTTTTAGGTATTGCAAGTGCGCGAAGGATGATCGAGACAACGCTTCAAGAACCGAACACACATTTTGGACGCTTCCGCACTAATATAATCTAGTTAAACTATGTAGTTTGTAAACACTGTCAAATGATGAATGGTTTATTTCTGTTAATCAACTATGTTAAACATTATGATGAAGCATAACTTAGTTTATTAACTAAGTACTTTTGAAAATTACAAATTTTGCTTTTATGTATACTATATTTTTATGATAACTAAACGAAAATATAAGATGAGTGTTACAACATTAGGGCCATACTTTATCATTCGTCGTGAATTCGATGGATGTTTAAGTATTGCGCTTTGTCATTCGTTGTGAGGGTTTAATCTCGTGAGTTATCGTAAATGTTGTATTAGTTACTGACCTAGTTCGTGTGCATTATTATTTAAATTAGGTTACAAGGCTAATCAGTAGGCTAAACTCTGCCCGTTTAAATCTGCAATGTGAGTTATTCTCTTTTATCAAAAGTATTTTACAATACTCCAATTATTTTCAAAAGTTATAATTACAGGGATTAAGTCGTGGTTATCTTGAATCACTGGCTAGTGGGGTATTGTGCACATTACTAATTTCTCACAGTTAGGCTAATAAATCCTAACAGTGATAATCATCACTACTTGGGGAAAGACCCAATAGTGGTATGACCATCGTCACCAGGAGGTGACACGGCGCCAGATAAAAATAAGATAGAAGCCATTGTAATCGCTCTTATGCTGTAATTTACTAGCATGGAGCCCGCGTGATGCGGCGGGGCGACACTTTGCATTGGATAAAGCAAAAATGGCCAGGAGTTAGACGGAAATGAGATCCCGTATTAAAAGAAGGTAGATTGGATCAAAGAACACACGTTTGTGTGGTTAAAAATAGACCTAATTGTCCATCCCTTGGAATAAAGGATTATGAGAAATGTATAATCTATAAAATTAAGTCAATTAACTACATAATTGGTTACCCAAAATCAAATGACAAATGGTTAACGTGGTACATCCGTATGCTAGTTGGGTTCAATGGGGTGCAGGTTGCAGCATTACTGCATTAGCCTCTTCTAAACCATTCTCTTCACCAGCTGCAAGTATACCACTTCAAGTTATCTCCTTTAACTTGTAACCCGACGGTTTTCAATTTATAAAAGCGCGCAAAGTTACACTAAAATTAAAATAACCACACTTTCAAAATCACATAAGTATCATACCAATACGTTAAAGAAGTTTTACTATAGAAATACGTCATTAGGTTGGAATTTCAAGCGTTCCTTCCATAAAGCAACATATTCTGAAAAAATTAAATAAAAGATTTGCATAATAGTCATCCTAAACAAATAGTTTACCTTCTATTTTCTAAAATTTCAACCTAGAATTTACCAATATTAGTAACATGTCCGAAGAAACACTAGATAATTGATCGGGATCGAATTATCTAGGGGGGTTTGGATCTGCATAAAAGGGGGTTGTTTTCTCTCGTTCGACTCGATGCTACCGACCATCTTCTCCGGTAAACTTTGCAAAACAAAGCACCGTTAGCCTCGTCAAGGGGAGAAGAGGGGTTCTCTCATTGACCCGACTCCGGCGTGAGAATAAGTATGTGTTTATGAAGAAGAAGAAGAAGATGTATTGACGAAGTGTGTGTAGCTTGAAGTTCGTACCTGAATTATCCTCATATTTATAACCGAGAGTTTGGGCGGGAAAACTTGTTGGTGAAATGTTGACGGAAGATGCTAACCCCGTAAGCGGTTACATTTCCTTCCGTTAAGCTTCTTGATCCGACGTGAGTGCACACGGATCGCTGCTTAGATCTATGGCTGGGGGTTTGCCACGTGGAAAGTGATCAAGTGGAGGTTTCTCTCCAATTACATGCCATCGTTGTGATTTCTGGGATGCCTGAGGTGGTGACACGTGTCCAGACGGTTATAACCGTCCTAGTGGTGCACGATTGAATTCTTCTAGAAGATTACTACTGTAATCTGGTGTGATTCTTTATCGTGTGGTATCAGTTAAGTAAATAATATCCAAGTCTGGATACTGTTAAGCGGAAGTGCTTGGCTTAGGATTTTCATCCTTTGTTTATGGAGGAAAGCGTAAGGATTTATGATTTCCTTTTGGCGCGCAAGCGTTGTCTGCTGTCTGTCTCTTAAGCCTTCCTTTTGTATGACCAGTGCACAGCCGCGCAAGGTAAAAAGAGCTGAAAGACGAGGTTGTGGTATGGTCCCAAGTACTTATTACAAGGTTTTTGGGACCTTACCCCTTCAAGTCCCCCCAGCCTAGTGTTGCTCTTATGCAAGTAAGTGGAGCACTGGACTTATGAGAAGGAAATGCTTTTTGGCGCGAAAGTAGGAAATCTTCTATGAGAAGATTTTACTTTGCTTATTTATAAAGATCTTTGAAAATCTTTGACTTTAGATGGGGTTGATACAGTAAAGACTGAGTGACAGGCTGTCACTGTCAGTTGTCCCTTACTGTCCGTGTGTCGCACGCGCGCGTGGAGTCGCGTTTGTGTTGATTCTCACTCGCTCTGTTGCTTGGATAACTGTGATATCCGGAAAAGGTGCTATGGCAGTTACCGATGCTATTTATTGCGGTGAGTATATAAGTTTGCTTTAGTTGCCCCTTTCTGTTAACCATTACTTTGTTGAAAGCTTTTCCTCTTCTTTTCTTCATTATCCGTTAAGAAAAAGGTTTGCCATTTCTTCTTCTTATGTCAACCGGAGAACACCAAGAAGACCTATCTGAAGAAATGTCTGCTGAACTTCCACCGTTAAAGTGGCCCAGAGCAACTTTCGATGGTTTGGTTCGGAATCTTAGATTCCCGGAGAACTGGGGTGCTCTGTATCCTGAGGAGGGGCAGACAGCAGCAGATGCTCCGGCTGGGTATATCACTCTTTTTTGGGATTTTTTCTGTGAAGGCAACTTTCGCTTTCCTGTAACAAAATTTTTCCTTGAAATCCTTGAGTATTACAAGTTGCATATTTCCCAACTGCACCCTATTGGTATGGTTAGGGTTCTACATTTTGAGTTTGTGTGTCAGACGAAGCACATTGAGTCGTCAGTCCTTCGATTTAGGGTTTTCCACCAAATGTACTGTACCCAAGGGTTTTACTCGTTTGTTCAGAGAGCGTCTGCGAAGAAGATTTTGCAGCATCCTCCGAAATCCTTCCATGATTGGAAGCAAAAAATTTTCTTTATCAAGGCTGGAGTGATTCCGGTGCGGATGGTTTTAAGGGGAAAGGAAGATGTTCCTATTGAAACAATGCAGACCCCTGTTGACGAGAACTGGTATCAATATCTGAAGGATGTTCCCAACATCGCCTTACCGGAGAAAGCCCTTGTTGGTGCCAGTATAAGCTTGAATTGGAAAATGGACCGAGATGACAAGCCGGTGTATACGGAGGGTGGTCATGGTGAGATTGGGATTTTCCTTCTTCTTTTTTTTTTTTTTGAACCCGTCCTTCTTCCCTTGTAGTTGTTTCGCTGTATGTTGTTGCGTTCAAGAGAGAAGGTGGAAAGATGGGTACCGTTAAGAAGAGGCCTGACGAAGAACTTTGGTACCATAAAATTGTAAAAAACTTTGTTCTTCCGCGGGATGCGGATCTGTCTGTTCAGCCTGCTGCTGGCGCTGGTAAGCTATGTGCATATTGTTTTACTGTTCGCTCTTTTCTGTTACGCTTCTGAGTAAATTGTTTTTTGCGCTTCCGTAGGTGAGTTGTCAAACTTGGGCATAGGCCCGGAGAAGAAGCGCGCGACAACCGGTAATGTTGCGCCTAAAAAGAGTGATGCTGAAAAAATTCAACCCTCCCAAGTTAAAAATGTTGGAGGAGAGAAGAAAGGTACGCGCCGTTCCTCTGACTACTGGTGTGATTATGTGGTGTTTTCTGATTCTTTGGAGGGTCTTGCGCCTGCAGTTACTGTTAGGAGGCGAAAACCTGAGCCGAGGGATACTACCGATATCCCCCCATCTAACCCAAAGGATCCTATTGACTTTGAATCCAGTCCTGAGCACTTGGTGCTAAGGAAAACGGGCAAAAGGAAACAGACTGACGCTGAAGGTGAAGGTCAGCCCTCAAAGAAAGTCCAGAGGAAGAAAATTACCAGGAAGGGCAATCTTGATGCTTTTATTTCTGAGTCTGTTCCTAGTAAGTGTTACCTTTGCTTCTTTTCCTTATGCACATTAGATTTTTACAGACTTTGTTGTTTTTTCAGAAGTTCCTGTTTCTCCTGTTTCCACAGAGCCGCCACCTGTGGTTAATGAAAAACTCCCACCCTCTCCTCCGCGTGCTGCCACTGCTGACCAGTTAAAAACTTCTGAGGTTCCTGAGGGTGGTGCGGAGAAGACTGTTGAGGCTGACAAGCCTGTTGATGTTACTGCGGAAGTCGAAAAGGTTATTAGTCCAGGGGTCGTGGATGGTGCTGGTAATCCACAAACTCCTGAAACTGTTGCTTATGAGGAAAAGAAAACTGCTGAGGAAATTCCTGCTTCGACTTTTTCTCCTAAACCTTCTGATGCTATGCCTGAGCGCGTTGAGAAGGTTACTGTTGAGGAACAAAGCTCGTTTTCTGATGCGGGCAAAAATTCTCCAATCCGCCCAGAGGAAACTCTGGGGGATTACTATTATAGAACTTATTCGGAGACAGATGTGTCTGAGCCTCATGCCCCTGTTTGGAATGTGAAGGAAGGTGATACTTTCTCAGATTGGCGCGTGTGCCGATATTGGTTGCAGGGCATATTTCCGCCTGGGGAGATCAAGTTTCAAGAAAACCGGCCTCATGAACAAACTTATCAGGCTTATCTTGAGGAGACTGCTTCTCATGCTTCTACCACTCATCGCATAGTGTGTGAGTGGCATAGTATGCATAAGGATTGGGAGGCTTTCATGGTATCACAGAAGAAGTTTGCTAATGATGAAAAGCGTTTAGCTCAGTTAAAAGCTAAATTGGAAGCTGATCAAGCCAAGTTTGAGGCTGATCGTAAAACTGAGGAGTGGTCTGTTGCGGGTTGGAAAAGGAAGGCGGAAGCCGAAGCTGCCCTCCTTTCTGAAGAGCGCAAAAACTGGAAAAGAATTTGCGAAAAAGATAATGCTGAGAAGGTGAATCTCCGCAATGCCATCAATAATCTCAAGGCTGAGATTGAAAAACTGAAGAAACAGGATGCGGAGATAGAAAAGTTGAAAAAGGAGAAGGCTGACGCAGAAGCTGCGCTAGAAGAAGCGCGTTCTCATAGGGAGCGCAGTGAGCAACGAGAGGTAAGAGCTTGCGCTACTCTTGCTTTTAGAGATAAAGAGTTAGAAGAACTTACTGCTTTGCTTTCTGACTAGGAACAACTTAAAAAGGATCTGGAACTTGCGCATTCCGAAAAAGCTGAGACCTCTCGTCGTTTGACTGAAACTGAAGAAAAATTGGAAAATTCTGAAACGGCGCGGGCCACAGTGGAAAGCGAGCTTGAACCTTTAAAGAATGATATGGCATGGCTGAAAGATCGTGGAATCGCCTGTGTAAGTTGCTTCTTATTCTTTGCTTTGAAGATGTTTCTGTGCCTTGTTATTTATCCTTTCTTATTTTCATAGGTTGTTGAATCAGTGTTGAATTCTGAGGAGTTGGATAAAACCATTGCGCATTTAGTTGTTGCTGCGCGCAAAGACGGGTATGCCCAAGGATATGCTGAGTGTTCTCATCATGTAAATAGCGCTTTGAAGGTTGATTGGGATATCAGCAAATCCGCAACTTACGGTGTGGACATTGGTGCTGCGCTTACGGCTTTGAAGGCAGAATTTAACAACTTGCAGCTTCCCGTTATGGATCTTATAAATGTTGCGCTGCAATCTGATGATCACGTGGCGCAACTAAAGGAAATCTTTCCGGATGAAGGTGAAGATTTAGTGTAGGTTCTGTTGAAATTATATTGAACAATTTTCTGTAATGTTTGGGATGTATATCCCTTTTGTTGGTGCGCTGTTGCGCAAGTAACTAAAACACTGCCGTGTTTGATAGTTTCTAAGGCGTATTTGTACGCTGAGAATAGTATGTCGTGTTTTTTTTTACATTTTTTTGCATGAATACAATTACTTTGATTAAGTAAGGCGAATGAAGTTGGTATAAAGCTCATGTGTGATCGTATGGTCGTTTGTGAAGTAATCACTGACCGTTTATGAGGCTTTATTTTATATTTACCATAATGTTTTTGCGCTTACTAAAAGAAATTGCATGCATTGTGTAAAAAGAAAAGAATAATAGAAACTTTGTTGTTTATTTCCAGATAGGGCACAGAGGCCATTACAAAGTTTGCTAATAAATAAACGAGACTTAACTTACTCTACTCTACTCTCCCGCTCTGCCTTAATAAATCATGCCTTCCTGCATGGAGACCATAGAGTTTCTTCTTTAGTTTTTCGCCCTTTTGCTCGGGCCTTCGTCCCCTCGAGTTATCTGCTTTATTTCCTTGCGCACGTTTTGTAGCAGATGTGTGAGCTCGCCGCTTTTAAGGGCTTTCTCAATCTCGGTGCGCAAGGAAATGCAATTGTTGGTGGTATGCCCGTTGTCTTTGTGATATTCGCAATATTGGGTTGGGTCTTGTCCGCGCTTGCTTTTCATGGGAATTGGTGGCTTAAACTGATAATCTTCAGTGCTCAAAACTTCCGCAGGGGTTTTAGTTAAGGGAGTCCATTGCCTCTCCCTGTTCTCTTGTTTGATTTCCCTCTGTGCGGTAAGTTTATTGATTGTTGCCCGAGCATCCTCAGATGAATGGTTTCTCGAGCCAGAATCGCGCCATCCCTTCTTGAATTTCCTCCCGCCACTGGATCCTAAGTCGGAGGGTCGGTTATGTGGTGGTGGCGGCCTATTAGTGGTAAGGTTCTTTTCTGTTTGTGCGTAAACCTTAGCTGCTGCCATCACTTTCTCCCAGCTTGTCGGGAGACCTTCTTTTCCGGACAGGACTTTGATCATATCATCGCATATGACCGCGTATTTGAACTGTGCGCGAATCAGTTGCTCGTGGACTCCCCCGATCTCCAGTACTTATTTGTTATATCGGGTGATAAAGTCCTCCAGACTTTCGTCGTCATGACGCCAGATGTTCATTACATCTGATGTGTCTCGGATAGATCGTCGTTGTTGACTGAAATGAGTCAGAAATTTCTTGCGCAGATCTTTCCACGATGTAATGTTCCCGATGGTTAAATTATCGAACCAGATTCTTGCCGCGCCAGTAAGGGTCTGTACGAAAAGATGGCACCATAATGGTAGAGTCCAGCCACCTACTAGCCCTGCGCTTGTAAAAACCCTTAAGTGATCATCAGGGTCTGTCAGCCCATTAAATTTACCCACGTTGGATGGTAGTTTAGCTTTCTCCAACGGAGCCAAAGCTATTTCCATGATGAACTTTGAATTTTCCACTGCTTCCGCAGGGCGGTAAATCAAATCAAAGTTGTGTTCAGCTTCAGGATTGTAAACCACACGGGGTTTACATTTGTTGTAATTCAACCGACTAAACACACCGACGTTGTCGCCTAGGCTATAGGTTGGATCATCTTTACTGTTGTAGGTGTTTCGGTGAGAACCTAACCTAGTGTAAACGGATGCCCTTCGGTTGGAGTGTGACTCGTCCCGATGCTCCCGTCGATGACTCTCAGATTGAGTATATCTCGACGGAGATCTGGAGTATACCTCTGTGTCTCCGTAATGGGATGGGTTCTCACGTTGAGAAGCATGAGCATGGGACCCTGGTCTTCTTGACTGAGTCTGAGGAACAGTCTGTGCACACAGCTGTGTGTACACTGCATTTAGTGCCCCTTGAGACCTGACGTACCAGGAGATTGGAGTTTCTCCTGGAGGTAGAATTGATTGAACAGGGATTTCTGGCTGAATCCCCGGAGTGATAGGTTCATTCACACGATTGGATTGCACCTCGTTGTCATCTGAGGCGTCCTCTGGAATTCCTTCAACCTAAAAGTTATTCCCGACATTTGGCCGAGGGCTGGTTTGCCGATGAGACGACGTTTCTTCCATATGCAAATGAAATCAACAGGGTAGATAAAAAAACGAGAGAAAATTGGGTGAGACAGAGAAAACGGTGGGCGCCAATGAAGAAACACTAGATAATTGACCTGGATCGAATTATCTAGGGGGTTTGGATCTGCATAAAAGGGGGTTGTTCTCTCTCGTTCGACTCGATGCTACCGACCTTCTTCTCCGGTAAACTCTGCAAAACAAAGCACCGTTAGCCTCGTCAAGGGGAGAAGAGGGGTTCTCTCCTTGACCCGACTCCCGCGTGAGAATAAGTATGTGTTTATGAAGAAGAAGAAGATGTATTGACGAAGTGTGTGTAACTTGAAGTTCGTACCTGAATTATCCTCATATTTATAACCGAGAGTTTGGGCGGGGAAACTTGTTGGTGAAATGTTGACGGAAGATGCTAACCCCGTAAGCGGTTACATTTCCTTCCGTTAAGCTTCTTGATCCGACGTGAGTGCACACGGATCGCTGCTTAGATCTATAGCTGGGGGTTTGCCATGTGGAAAGTGATCAAGTGGAGGTTTCTCTCCAATTACATGCCATCGTTGTGATTTCAGGGATGCCTGAGGTGGTGACACGTGTCCAGACGGTTATAACCGTCCTAGTGGTGCACGATTGAATTCTTCTAGAAGATTACTGCTGTAATCTGGTGTGATTCTTTATCGTGTGGTATCAGTTAAGTAAATAATATCCAAGTCTGGATACTGTTAAGCGGAAGTGCTTGGCTTAGGATTTTCATCCTTTGTTTATGGAGGAAAGCGTAAGGATTTATGATTTCCTTTTGGCGCGCAAGCGTTGTCTGCTGTCTGTCTCTTAAGCCCTCCTTTTGTATGACCAGTGCACGGCCGCGCAAGGTAAAAAGGGCTGAAAGACGAGGTTGTGGTATGGTCCCAAGTACTTATTACAAGGTTTTTGGGACCTTACCCCTTCAATGTCCAAACATTAAATATTTATACTTTCAAGATGGCTTATTGTTTATCAAACTTGTAACAGTTCATCTTAGTTATCACCTTTTGTGCTTGACTCACAACAATATTCATGATGCTAGGTTCAACATGGGTGGACCACCCCCACCCCTCCTATGTAATCAAAGTGTTTCACAAAAACATTGAGCAATGGTAATTGCAAGTTCATAAAGTAACACAACCACCGTCCCTTTTTCTCAAAGAATGGTTTACATAAACATGTATTTTTTACCTACTTATGAGTGGTTTGATTCAGGTTGTTTTTATCTCAACATGTAAAAAAACAACTTTAAAGGAAGTGGGCCAAAGGACTCCAAAGTCGCTCGAAGTGTACTTTTAACATACTATTTATTTATAAAATATTTTAATTAGAAAAAAAGTGTTTCTTGTAACCCAACCTAAAATTTACCAAAATTAGCATATTAAATATGTCAAGACTATGCTTAGAGAAGTGAAGTTAAAGGCTCACCTTGCTCCCCGAATATATCACTCTTGTACTCTTGCTCAAGTGTAGTGGTAAATGTAAAGGGTGAACTAAGAGCAACTCACCATGCAAGTGCAACACCAGTGGATCTTCCATGAACATCCTGCACACATATATATTTATAAACTATATGCCACAACATGTACAATATATGGAATATAATAAGATACCAACCTTATAAACATCACAATGTAACTTGCATTGATTTTGACTACGTTAATCTCTTTTCTTTAAAAAAATATGTAGATGCACAGCTAGAACAAATACTCATTCACAACCATCTTTAGCCTTATTCAAATATAGATGACATAGCTTTCCGTATAGACAAGCGTTCTCTAAACTCTTCTCTAACTTTATCCGTCTGCACAAAATTGACAAAACGGGTCAAACAAAAGATACAGCTAGTGCTAGATACTGCGGTTATTCAAGTAAAACTAAACATGCCTCCTCTAATATAATACCATATTAAGCATAAAACTGTAACAGTGGTGATATATGTGGTGCATAAACTATGCCATGTAAAAAAAACAACTTTATGAGTTATCTCACTTATGAACCAGCTTGTCTATTCGATTATTTTTTCAGAATTCATCATCAGTCATAGTCTTTGACACATTACCAATAAATAGTCAGTATCATAGACTCAGAGAGTGAACACTTCAAAGTCCTACCCTGCAAAGAACATTATACAATTAAGTATCAAATCCAGTGAGCTATAATACTAAATTCTAATACATTCATATCGACATATAGCACACTAACAACTAATTTGCCATAAACCTTACTAATACGTCTATCTTTAATCTTCAAGTAGATGCATGAAGCCAAGTACTAATAAACCCATTAAACCGCTAAATTATATTTGCAGTAACCATTTCTATATTATATTTTTACAACAATAGCATTTAAATAAAGAAGTACAACATGCAAGTTAACCAATTTGTTTAATTCACATAACCATTTAAATAAGCTCGTTACTCCCATACGTGTTACGCAAATAGTACTTATAAAAAAATATGAAACATGCAGTTGAGTTTCGTACTTACCGAAATTTGATCAGAACCCTACGTTGGGTTATCGGAATCATACCTAAGGTGTAGTTATCTTCGATCTGAACCAAAATCGCATTTGTTTCCCTTGCCAAAGTTAAACCTTTATATTTGAACCGTTTAAAATTAAACACAACCCAAACAAGACCATTCATAAGTAAATATGTTGAAATACCTCTACTTAAAACAATCAAATCAGTGTCAAATTTTATTCAAAGAAAAAGTATATCTACCTTGTGGTAATGAGTGGCCATAGGGTTTTAAGTATATCTACCTTGTGGTAATGAGTGGCCATAGGGTTTTAACATGACCGAAGTTGATCTTGCATTATCTCATGAATAAATTGTTGCATCAAGCTGCATAAACAACAATTATTTGCAACTAAAGTTAAAATGGAAACACGAATAAGAAGAGCAGTAAAATGCTTTGGGAGAGTACCTGCTTAAATTAAACTTCAAAAGAGCCCCAAGCCCAAGAAATACATAATAGATTCAAGAACACCTGAAATTCCAAACAACAAGCAAAGCATATGTAATAATCTAATCATGCTTTGACTGGAAATCAATCACCTCAAATACACAATTGATTAAAAAACAATTCAGATTCAAGAATTTAGGTTAAAATTTTTAGAAAAGAACTAAATAAATAAAATTTAAAACCCACATGGGGCTTAATCAGATTTGAAACCACAAAAGAAGAAATTCATTAAAATAAAAACAACTTAATATTTAATTGCTCAAAGAAAGGTTCAAAATAAAGAAATTTAAGAACATAGAGATTTACAAATAAAAGGTTTTACCTTTTTCTTCTGACATTGTGAAGAAGACAACTTGAACAAGAACTTTTTAGTGATCTAAAATTGGAACCGATTAAAAAACAATAATTAAAGATTGATTGGTATATAAGAGATAAATTATTAAGGTTTTTAAAAGAATCAGGAGTTCTAAATGATCTTGAACCAATTAGATTTTTGGAATAGAGCTCATCTTACCAATTGAAGTCTTGATAGGGTTCCAAGGATTGAAGATTATATATTTTATACTTCCAGCTATCCATCATCTTACAATAACTATTTCCAACCCAAATTGGTCAAGAAAAAAGTGTTTTAAAATGAAAACTTACTTGATATGAGCTTCCACACCTCTAATTCTCTATGATAATCTCGGTGTCGTGTTTATGTTTGAGGTTAAAATATCTTCCGGAGAAGAAGACGATCCAGAAGAAAGAGGCGAGTGAGCTAGGTTTTTTTGGAACATCCCTGTTTGAACTTTGAAGAGCGAGAGAGTGGATTCTGGAGAGATTTTAGGAGAAAGAGTCAAAGAGAGATGGATGAGGGGTTTTGAATTTTGAAAGTGGAGCGTGAAATATTGGTTGGGTTTTCATTTGTAAAAACACTTGCTTAAATGGGTTATACCTTTTAATTCTAATAGTTTTTTTGTCAAATTACTATGTTGTCCTTTGAATATGTAGCAACTCTATACCAAATATTGTATGGCAGTAAGCACTTGTACCATAAGGCATTATCTATTTGTACATTTTAATTCACATGTCGATGTTGACTAAAACAAACATCGAAACGTCGAAAAAAATGAGCAGGTTGTCAAGATACCTTCGAATGTTTTTAAAACATCATAGCTTAAAATATATGATAGGAATAAATGAAAGAATTATAATTTTGTATAGGATGGGGGAAAGTGTAACTAATTATCTATATTTTTGTTAAACTTAGGGATTTATGTGTAATAAGTTTAGGGGCTAAAAATAAATATTGTTTAAAAGACCAAATTATCCTCATTTTAGGGGTCTATTTATAAATAAAGGGGGGGGGGGAGTTCTTATTTTTTGGCTATCTTAAAATACCCCTCTCTTATGCATTATAATATAGTATAGATAGATATGTATAAATGATATTTTCTCACCCTTTAAATTAGGAATTATTGTTGATATTTGACTAAAGTATTAAAAAGTTGCTTAATTAGTTATTCGACAATAGTATTAGTATTCTTCTTTAATCACCTGTACACAAAGCATCATCAACTTATACCTTTTAATCCGTGCGTTGATATTGAACAAGACAACTTCCGAAACGTCGACAAAAATGTGTAGGTCGTGATGCTATCTTTGGATTTTTTTTAAACATTATAGTTTATAAGATATATCAAGAATAAGTAAAAAAATTATAAGTTTGTTATGGAGGGGTGAATTCTAACTAATTATCTATAATTTTGTTAAAACCTTAGGGATTTAAGTGTAATAAGTTTAGGGGCTAAAAAATAAATAGTGTTTAAAAGACCAAACTACCCTCATTTTAGGGGCCTTTCTATAAATAAAGGGGGGGGGGGGGGAGTTCTTATTTTTTGGGTATCTTAAAATGCCCTTGCCTCATACATTATAATATAGTATAGTTATCCATGTGTCAATTTGTGCAAAAATGAATGATTCACCAGTATTTCCCCGCTGACAAAATATTTTCAAAACATGTTTCAGGTGACTACTGTGAACCAAGGAAAAGTGCTACGGAGCACTAACAAAGCTTGAAGTAGTGGCTCAATTAAATAAATAAACATGTTTTGTAAATCAGGGAATTTCCTTGTGAAATTCCTCTATTGTAAATTACCGGGGTTTATCCCGAATTATGAAATAAAATAATCGGGCATTTCAAGTTTAAAAAGATCCTTAAAATCTTCCGCTGTCAACTCAATTAATAATTACCACGGGTTCCTGTCCCGCGGCTCCTAGACCGGGTCAAACCGGGGCAGGGGCCGAGACAGGAAAATGTGGTATCAGAGCCACTGATTTAAGCCAATTAAGTATTTAGAAATACTTAATTTTACTGATTTCCATCTTGTGATTACGTGTTTTATTAACTGACTACTTGTTAGTTACAGTATGGGTAAGCCAAGACTTTCGGACATCTATCGTCAATTAGATAGTTCACCAAAAGATAAGGGAACTTCATCTCAATCAAATTCCTCAAAATACTCAGCAGATACTTTGGAAGGAATATTTGTTCGTAAGGCATAGTTTGAGAAACCACTTACCCCTAATAAAAGAAGTTGGATTAATAGAAAAAGTCAAGAGAAAATAAAGAAGTTATAACCAAAAGGAGTGATGGGTAATAAGGAAACTCAGGATATAGACAATGAACCACCATGGGAAGATAAATTAGACGAACAATGGGCAGATCTCTACATGTTAGCTACTACAGCAGTAAATGCTAACCTCTAGTTGAATCGCCAAACTCGTACCAACACCCATATCATCTATAAGCTAGAAACTTTGCCCATTAAATAAACAACTTAGTAAGAAAAGTTAGACTAAAATAAATTATCCCCTAGTATATTTTAAAATTCAAATGTATTTTGTAATAAATATATATATATATATATATATCGCAATATTTTGTTTTAATCAATCTATTTGTATAAATATTCGATTTCTTTCTGGGATTATTCAATTTACAAAATTTTAACCTAGAATTTTGTGTGTTTCTTCATATTTGCTAAACAGCATGAATGAGTTATTTGAAGCTCTTCAGAATCTCAATCTCTATTATGTTTAATGTGGAAGTTTCCAAAGACTTTACTGGTTATTGTGCTGACATTGAGGAACCTATGGAATTTCAAGCTCAACCTCCGGAGAAACCCAAGCCAAAGAAGAGAAGAAGAATTGTGGGTTGGAGGCGTGTGCGCAGAAGGAAACCAGTAACTAGGAAAGTTGCCAAGACGGAGGACCCAATGGATAAAGGGAAAGGAATAGAGGTTGGAGAAAGCTCCAAGCAAACCGAGGAAATGCCGTTGCATGAAGAACTAGATTACATACTAGCAAGTTGTGATATCCTTAAGCTTGTTAATGAAAACCTTTTCACTTATCCTGCCGAAACCCAACTTCCAGTAAACTTGGAACCAGCCATCCCAGATCCCCTTGTCAATACCCGACCTTTAGGAGAAATGGAAGAATGGTGGACCAACGATTGACAATTCCAGAATCTTTTAAACAACCCTTATACCTTTCTCCCTCAGTTTGACCCCGAGCCTGCACCAAACCCACCAATGAGCAATGAGAACCTGGCTGAACTCCGCCATTTTGGCGAGGAGCTGATGGATGCAGGGAATCGAATCCGAGAGGTGGGAGAACAGATCTCCTGGAAGTACGATGAAAGGGAACGTCGTTACCGAAAATGCCAGTTGATGGGATAGCATGGATGGTGGAAGCATGTGTTTAATAATATAATAATCAAAATATAATCGTATGAAATAACTTAAAAATAAAACTTTTGTAAGATAACCAGTGTGTACGGATGCCTATTATAATATATAAAATATCGAACGTCAAAAAATCGACAATTTTGGCTATACTTGTTAACCTAATTATGTGCAATTGTTTTGTTATGTTTAATTATTAATTATTTTCTGCTAATTATTTATATAAATTAATTACCAGATGGAACACGCTGGTAATGAACCCGTTAATGAAGTTAATCATTCTGAGCAAAACAATGAAGATCAATTTCTGAATAGGCAAGATATCGAGAATATCGTTGCTCAGGGAATAGCCAATGCTATTCCAGCAATTCTTGCTGCTGCCCGAAATCCAATTGAACCTCAACAAGTTATTCCTAGCAAACGTACACAAGGCGACAATTTCAGTAATAGTGTAAACTGAGGCGGCAACCATGCTAATAACGACAACGATGGAATACAAGCTCCACTCCTTAAGAAAATGAAAGCTGCAACGCCTGGTTGCACTTACAAGGAGTTTCTTGCCTGTAAACCGGTTGAATTTGCCGGCAATGAAGGGGAGACTGCTGCACTGCGTTGGTTAGAGAAAACCGAGGCGGTGATTAAAATAAGTAAATGTACTGAAGAAGACAAAGTCATGTACGCGTCGCATCTTTTTAAAGAAGGGGCGCTAGAATGGTGGAATACGGTACTTCAAGCCAAGGGAAGCGATGCGGCCTATGCCATGAGTTGGGAGGAATTTAAGCAACTGGTGGAGAGAAAATTATGTCCCGAATATGAGAAAGAACAAATGGCGAATAAATTTCTGAACCACCGGATGGTGGATGTAGATTGTCGAGGGTATACTTCGACATTCTTCGAGTACGCTAGAGTTGTACCAACCCTGGCTTCGCCAGAGCCGGTGCTTATTTCCTGCTATATTTGGGGATTGATTGGCGAAATACGTGATATCGTTAAAGCTGCGAGACCTCGCACTATTGACGATGCTGTGGAATTAGCTAACACCCTAACGGACGGACTAGTGCGTACGCAAGAAGAAAATAGAAAGAGGGAAGTGGCCCAAAAGATTACCCAGGGATTCCGTATGGGTAACCGTAACAATTTCAAGAAAAAGGGAACCGGACAATCTTCCACTGTTCCATTTTGCAATGCCTGCAAAAGAAAGCATTTTGGAAGATGCAAAGGATATTGCAATTGCTGCAAAATTTTTGGGCATCAAGAAGAAGATTGCAGGAAAAAGAAATCCACAATCTGCTACAACTGTGGGGAAGCTGGACATTTTAGGCCAGACTGCCCAAAATTGGTCAAACCAGCAGATAACAAAGCCAAACCGGCAGAAGGAACTACCAAGAGAAACGTAAGAGCCTTCCAGTTGACTACTCAGGAAGCAGAGCTAATCCCTGATGTGATAGCTGGTACGTTCTTAGTTCATGACGTTTATGCAAAAGTATTATTTGACTCTGGTGCAAACCAAAGTTTTATAAATACTTCATTCTGCCAAGCTCTTAACTTACCCTTAACCAACCTTAGGCAAATTTTTACAGTCGAAACGGCAGATGGGAATTCGGTTAAAATAGAAAAGGTTTTGCGAGAAGAAATGATAGAACTTTTAGGCCATAAATTTTCTACAAACCTATTACCAATGAATTTAGCCGGATTTGATATAGTATTAGGAATGGATTGGTTAGTAGCCAACCATGCTCGAATTCTCTGTGATAAAAACTCTATAGAAATTCATGCACCCACAGGAGAATTAGTAGTAATTACAGGAGATAAGCCACGAAAACCACTGAAATTCATTTCAGTAATGAAGTTGGCCAGTTATTCAAGAAAACAAGAGGTGGTTTTTATGATTTCAGTAATCATTAACACAAAAGGTAAAGAACTTAAAGAAATTCCGGTAGTAGCAGAATACCCGGACGTCTTTCCGGAAGAACTACCTGGATTACCTCCAAATAGGGAAGTCGAATTTAGAATTCATCTAATTCCTAGAACTACACCGATAGCTAAGGCACCTTATCGGTTAGCACCCACCGAAATGCTAGAATTGAAAAAGCAATTAGATGAATTATTAAGTAAAGGATTCATACAACCTAGTTCATCCCCGTGGGGAGCTCCAGTGTTGTTTGTGAAAAAGAAAGATGGGTCAATGAGAATGTGTATCGATTATAGGGAATTGAATAAGGTTACAATTAAGAATCGATACCCATTACCTAGGATTGATGATCTTTTCGATCAACTCCAAGGAGCTAGATACTTCTCTAAGATAGATTTACGCTTCGGATACCATCAATTGAAGGTACAATAAGAAGACATACCTAAAACTGCTTTCAGAACTAGGTATGGTCATTACGAGTTTACAGTCATGCCCTTCGGATTAACAAATGCTCCTGCAGCATTTATGGACATGATGAATAGGATTTGTAAACCGTACTTGGATAAATTTGTAATTGTCTTCATCGATGATATACTTATTTATTCCAAAAGTCAGGACGAGCATTGTCAGCACTTGCATGCACTCTTAATTTTGTTAAGAAAAAGAGAAGCTCTACGCCAAATTATCGAAAGTGTGAATTTTGGCTACAAGAGGTACAATTTTTAGGACACTTGGTGAATCACGAAGGCATTCACGTAGATCCTGCTAAAATAGAAGCAATTACCAAATGGAAGGTTCCGCAATCAGCTATGGAAATTAGAAGCTTTCTAGGGTTAGTAGGATACTATAGACGATTCGTTAAGGATTTTTCCAAAATAGTTGTACCATTAACTAAGCTAACCTGTAAATCAGCTAAGTTTGAATGGGGACCTAGGCAAGAAGAAGCTTTTAAGATTTTGAAACAAAAGCTAACAAATGCCCCAATCTTAGCCTTGCCATAAGGAACAGAGGATTTCGAAGTCTATTGTGATGCTTCTAAGCTAGGATTAGGATGTGTGCTAATGCAACGCAAGAAGGTAATTGCGTATGCCTCAAGACAATTGAAAAAGCATGAGGAAAACTATACGACTCATGACTTAGAGTTAGGAGCCATAATTTTTGCTCTGAAAATTTGGAGACACTATCTGTATGGAAGTAAGTTTACTATCTATACGGATCATAAGAGCTTAAAATACATATTTGGGCAAAAAGAATTAAACATGAGGCAAAAAAGGTGGATGGAGATTTTAAGTGATTACGACTGTGATACTCAATATCACGAAGGAAAGGCCAATGTAGTTGCAGATGCCTTAAGTCGTAAGTATCATGAAAAGCAAAAGCGAGTCCGTGTCCTTAGATTAAATCTACAATTAGATTTAATGAAACAACTGAAAAATATTCAGGAAACAGCAATCAAGGATGATGCTGAAGGAATGAAAGGAAGAATAAAAGAATTAGAGCAAGGAAGTGATGGAATTTGGAGATTCCACAAGAAAAGGATTTGGGTACCTAAGCAAGGAGGATTAAGAAATAAGATTTTAGAGGAAGCCCATAAATCTAGGTATACCATGCATCCCGGTAACAATAAGATGTACCAAGATTTAAGAAATAATTTCTGGTGGATAGGAATGAAAAGGGACATAGCTAGATATGTTTCTAAATGTCTTACTTGTTCACAAGTTAAGGCAGAACACCAGAAACCCTCAGGTCTACTGCAAAAATTAGAAATGCCTGTATGGAAATGGGAACTTATAACCATGGACTTTGTTACTAAGTTACCCAAAACCAGAAAGGGTAATGATGCGATTTGGGTAATTGTGGATAGATTAACCAAATCAGCTCATTTTCTACCCATGAAAGAAACCTTTAGTATGGAAAGGTTGGCCAAGTTGTATGTAGATGAAGTCGTATCCTTACATGGAGTTCCACTCTCCATTGTATCGGATAGGGACAGTCGTTTCACTTCCCTTTTCTGGACAAGTTTCCAAGAAGCAATGGGAACCCGACTAAATTTAAGTACTGCATACCATCCGCAAACAGACGGACAAAGTGAAAGGACGATCCAAACCCAGGAGGACATGCTCCTGGCATGTGTGATAGATTTTGGTGGAAATTGGGATGACCACATACCCTTAATCGAATTCTCCTATAATAATAGTTATCATTCAAGCAAAGAAGCTGCCCCCTTCGAAGCACTTTATGGACGAAAATGCAGAACTCCAGTTTGCTGGGCAGAAATAGGAGAAATTCAATTATCAGGTCCTGAAATTGTGCAAGAAACTACCGACAAGATCACTCAGATCAAGGAAAGATTAAAGACTGCTTGAGATCGTCAAAAGAGTTATGCCGACAATCGACGCAAGCCATTAGAATTTCAAATTGGAGATAAGGTACTCTTGAAAGTTTCTCCTTGGAAAGGAGTAGTTCGGTTCGGTAAGAAAGGAAAGTTGAGTCCAAGGTACGTAGGGCCATTCCTAGTAATACAGCGAATAGGACCAGTTGCCTATCGCTTGCAACTACCTGAGGAATTAGCTGGAGTACATGACGTATTTCATGTATCCAATCTCAAGAAATGTCTATCGGACGAATCTCTGGTAGTGCCTCTTCAAGACATAGAGGTAAATGAAAAGCTAAAGTTTGTCGAGAAGCCACTGCAAATAGAAGACAAAAAGATCAAGTTTCTCAAGCACAAAAGATTGGTACTAGTCAAAGTCAAATGGGATTCCAAAAGAGGACCCGAATTTACTTGGGAACTGGAATCGGAGATGAAGAGAAAATATCCTCACTTATTTCAGTAAATCTCGAGGACGAGATTTTAAATAAGGTGGAGAGGATGTAAGGACCTTCAAAAATGTCCTAAAATGATCCGTAAGTAAAAACCTGGACCCTTGAAACCCTATTGTGCATGAAAAACCAAGAAAACAAGAAATCTGGTCTTCAGGCGGGCCGCGTAAGGGTTAAGCATAACCTCACGCGGGCCGCGTCAACCTGTGTTTGACCGGATACGCGTGCCCGGTCCACGTGGCATCCAACTGGCAACCTACACGTAGACTAGGTGGCTACGCGGGCCGCGTTAGGATCGGCCTAAGGCTCACGCGGGCCGCGTGAGACCCAAATTTCAGCTATAAATAGGGCAGGCTACGAGCAGTTCACTGGTGTCGAAATCTTTTCACAAAAACGAAATTTCACTGCTCAAAATCGAATTTCAATATAGCGAAGTGCTGCTACGATACACGGTATTAACTCGATCGCTGCTACGATTCAATGTCCGATCGATTGAAACTATCCAATGGATGTTTAAGTGCTGCCCACATTACGGCCATACTTTGTCATTCGTCGTGAATTCGATGGATGTTTAAGTATTGCGCTTTGTCATTAGTTTTGAGGGTTTTAATCTTGTGAGTTATCGTAAATGTTGTATTAGTTACTGACCTAGTTCGTGTGCATTATTATTTAAATTAGGTTACAAGGCTAATCAGTAGGCTAAACTCTGCCCGTTTAAATCTGCAATGTGAGTCATTCTCTTTTATCAAAAGTATTTTACAATACTCCAATTATTTTCAAAAGTTATAATTACAGGGATTAAGTCGTGGTTATCTTGAATCACTGGCTAGTGGGGTATTGTGCACATTACTAATTTCTCACAGTTAGGCTAATAAATCCTAACAGTGATAATCATCACTACTTGGGGAAAGACCCAATAGTGGTATGACCATCGTCACCAGGAGGTGACACGGCGCCAGATAAAAATAAGATAGAAGCCATTGTAATCGCTCTTATGCTGTAATTTATAACCATGTGTCAATTTGTGCAAAAATGAATGATTCACCAGTATTTCCCCGCTGACAAAATATTTTCAAAACATGTTTCAGGTGACTACTGTGAACCAAGGAAAAGTGCTACGGAGCACTAACAAAGCTTGAAGTAGTGACTCAATTAAATAAATAAACATGTTTTGTAAATCAGGGAATTTCCTTGTGAAATTCCTCTATTGTAAACTACGAGGGTTTATCCCGAATTATGAAATAAAATAATCGGGCATTACAAGTTTAAAAAGATCCTGTAAAATCTCCCGCTGTCAACTCAATTAATAATTACCACGGGTTCCTGTCCCGCGGCTCCTAGACCGGGTCAAACCGGGGCAGGGGCCGTGACACAGGAAAATTCAAATCTGACTGAAAAACTCAAAACCCAAATGTATTGATTTCAAGTAACAGACCAGGTATATGATTAGTTTTAGTTAAAGCTCAATTTATGACACGAGTATGCTATTATGCAAATCTCGTCTCGATTACCCGAAACACATACCCATTTATGCATGTGATACCCAAAAGTTTTTTCCAATTAGTTTTTATCATCCCGTTACCCTTGAGTAGTTTAGTACTCCCAAGGGTCAGTAGTTCCTTTATTAAATCGTCACCTCCTCACACAAAGACATCGATCCCCTAATCCTTATATTTTGTGAGCTCATGTGCTTCATCACACTTTCAATTTCCTTGTCTATGAAAACAAAGAAAATATATTAGTTTTGTATTCTGAATTGCAACGTGTCCTCGCCTACAAGCTTGAGCTCTTTTTTTGTTTTTACGAGTTTCATGTTAGAAATAGTACTAAAAACATGAGTTTTTTCACATATTAGGAAATGATGTTTTTCCTAACTTTGTGTTTTACCATGTGTGAGTTTCACAATGAACTAAAACGTGTCCAAGACGAAGCTGATAAGAAAATGAGATATCGACTATTGAAGTTAGGTGTTTGAAGTTGTTAGAGCTATAAGAAAAAATAGTGGAAAAGGTGAAAACGTGTCCTAAATAGAAGGTAGGACAACTTGAGGTGACATATTAGTAGGAGTCTTCGTTCTTGTGTCCATAAAAAGAGAACACATGTGGGGGCACAAAGAAAACTATAACTCACCCCCGTGTGCGTGGTATAGGCGATAGGTGCAATGTAGCACTTGATAGCGCACTTTGCCCTTGTTTTTTTACATGGTCCAAGTGTGGCGCGCGGCTCATATGGTCCAGGTGTGAAGAGCTGGTGCACTTGGATCAAGACACGACATGTGTGGACATGCGGACTACGTAGCTCGATACAACGTCTAAGCAAACTACTCAAGTGTGTGCACTATGAACTTGTGTCGGTTCTAGCTCGTATAGACAGTCCAACAGGTGTTCTCATTGATTCAACAATTGCGAATGCAAATCAATTTCAATTTGAAATTCAAAATCAAAATAAAGAGAACTAAAAACGTTCAATGCAATTTATTTTCTGTTTTAATTTTTGTAGTTGTTTCGACTTTACTTTCACTATAAAACCAAGGTGAGCCATAGTTGAAAATATACCACAAAAGTCTCAAAACACTCAAATAGCAACCTTTTTTTATCATTCTGCTGCATATTCAAGGTACAATCTGGGTACTCATGTTTTCACACGCCGGTATATATTGTTTCGGCTGTTATACCCTATGAAACAAACATATTCTCTTGTGAAACTGTAATTTGTTTTAAGGAATCCGTATTGAATACAAATCTTCAGTCAAATACTTCTTATCTTCGTCCTTTTCTTTTTGTATTTACTTTATTTCTATCGTAAAGAATTGTGATTTACTGTTTTTCTACATTTCCGTATTGTAATTATAGTTTTAAATTAACTTTATGAACAGTTCTCCTACTTTTTAGTTTTAATGTATGCGCATAATCAAAGGGCACTTGTGAAAACCTAATGTCGTGAAGGTAGTGTGTTGGTCGTCGAGACATTTTTTTACAGGATTGTTACAGGTCACCCAATCGAGTTGGCATGCACACCCCCTAGTCTCTTTAATTTCTCCCTCCCTTTACTTTTTACACAACGCCACAATCCCACGAATGGCAAAGAATTCGAATACTCTTAGGGTATGTTTGGCATGGGGTAATGGAATAGACGGTGGAATAGAATGAACGAGGTAATGAAATAGATGAGGTAATGGAATTGATCATTACCATTTCATGTATTGTTTGGTTACCATGTGAGAATAGAATGAATCATTATCTTTTAGTGTTTGGTTGACAAGAAAATACGAAGGAATAAAATCGGATGGTGGTGGGCAATGACGGTGGGTGGTGATAGGTGGCAGTTGTATCGGCGACGGTAGGTGGCGGCAGTGGTATGTGGTGATGGCGGCGGTGGTGGTGGGTGATGACGAGGTTGGTGGTGGCGGTGGCAGTGGCGATGGTGACGGTGGTGATGGTCGTGGGGCGGTGGTCGAAGGTGGTAGTGGTGCCGACGATGGGTGGTGGCGGCAGCGGCGGACAGCTGTGGCGGAGGTGGGTGACGGCGGTGATCGGAGGGGGGGGGGGGGGGGGGGTAGCGGCGATGGTGGGTGGTGGTAGACGTGGGTGGGGGCAGTGATTGAAAGTGGCAACGACGGTGGTGACGGAGGTGGGTGGCGACAATGATCGGAGGTGTCAGTGGCAACGATGGGTGGCGGCAGTGGCGGGGACGGAGGTTGGTGGAGGCGGGTGGAGGTAGCAAAGGTGGCGGGTCGGGCGGTGGTGGCAGCGATGGTTGCAGTGGCAGTGTTGGCAGTGGTGGTGTCGTAGGTGGGCGGCGGCGGTGGTGGATGGCCATGGTGGTGGGTGGTGGCAACAGTGGTGGGTTGTGGTGTTTTTAATAAAGGGCGAAGAGGAAATGGAATGGAAAAAAAACACGGGGGCGGATGAAATGATTTTGAGGAAATGAAATGCATTTTGGAATGGACGATTCCATTCCATCGACCAACCAAACACTCTTTTCTTCATTCCCTCGCAATGATCCATTCCATTTCACCTCTCATTCCTGCATACCAAACGCTACCTTAAAACATTCACATTGGATCACCGTATTAATGTGAATGAGTTCTCTATATTATATTGAGTAGTTGCGAGTGGTTATGAATGAAGGAGAAAAAAAATGTAATGATAAAAATATTAAATTAATTGAAAACAAGAGTGAAAATATAGTGATTTTTAGTATAATTACAACGTAGTATTAGATTTTGAAATGAATAAACCTACGATTCTACGGTATTTAAAATACACAATAAGTTGACAAGTATCTATGAAAACTTCACAAGACACAAGTGACCGGGAAAAGGTTGCGAAAAATAATTAAACATGGCATCTATGTTTTTTTAAAGAAGTCACCTTTAACATAATAGGATGATTAAATTTCATTTTTTATTCAACGACAAACAAGACTATCATTCCACCAAAACAGACTAGCAGGAAGCCTTAGATTTCAGATGTCAAAACACTTGCATAACTTTCTTCAAGTAAAAAGTTTCAAAACACCATAATTAACACGTTTAATGATTGCAACTAAGAAGTGATATTCAACTAATAGAAGACGAGATATTTGAATACTAAAAAAGCAATGAAAAAGGGCCTATGATGGATAGCCCTGACTTCAAACGAATCACACAGCCAAATAAGGAATCAAAATTCAAACATAAATAGTTTTCCTACAGAGTTAATTCTATTGTTAATGACAGCCAGAAGTTCAGGATTATGATGCATTTATCTATAATTTTTGTTACATGTATAACATAAGCAGTGAAAACTTAAGAGACAGAAAACTAACAATCTTTATCAACTTTGTTAGCTGGATAACAAAATTAAGTCGAAACTGAATTCGCTAACTCAATAAAAGCGCATTACATAAAACAGACTTACAAACAGTATTGTATGTGATAGTTTACTTTGAAGTTTCATATAAAATATGAGGGGAATAACAAGATAGATAGTTATGTTGTTCTAGCTGTAAGGAAGATGACTTATCCTAATCCAACTATTAGCAGATCAAAACAACCCAGGATAACTGGATAACTCCAAGATCCTAACATCAAGAACTAACAAAAACTTGATTCATTAAGCAGAAAAAGAATCATCAACTCAATTGACAATCAACACATTTTTTCTCGCCAACAAAGCAGAATACACAGAAATCAAGCTGCGGGTATGTTCATAGCCTAAATTGCAATTACATATAATACTCAGTTGTTTATCAATTAGAAACCTAATGTATCGGCATGATTTCAACCTACACGTTAAAAAGAACCACAATGAAAAGTTGCAAAAATCATGAATCATTTGATCATCAGATGAACCCAGTAAAGAATTTTTGTACTGTCTAGAAAGAAGTGAGCAGACACAGTTGTACTGTCAATTCAATAGCATGTCAAACCGATAAAACAACAATCGAAACTAAGAAACGCCTTCGCCTTAAAAAACGAGATCCTCACAAAATTATGGAGATGATCTATCCTAATATCAACCATTAGTAGGTCAAAACAACCATGGGTAACTCCAATTCATTATACAAAAGAAGAATCATTACTGACAATCAACACATGTACCCGAAGCAAGATACACTGAAATCCAGCAGCAGGTATGTTCGTAGCCTAAATTGCTACTACACATAACATTTAGTGGTTTTACCATTGGAAAGCTAATGTATCAACATAATTTCAAGTTTTCAGCCTACAAGTTAAAAGCTCAAGCATCTACATTTAAGCAACTAAGGGGCTGTTTGGCAACTTCTAAATGGTTAAGTGCAACCAGTAAGAGGTTTCAACAGTATTGAACCAGTAAGAGGTCTGAACCATTAAGAGCCAGTATAATGCTTAACCCTTCAGAGGCAAATGTCTAACCAATTCAGATTAGACGTCTTAACCATTCAGACTCTGTATAATACTTAATCATTCAGAGACAAATGTCTGAACCATTCAAACATTTGTTCATGAAACAAACAGCCTGAAACATTAAGTGCTGAACCAGTAAGAGGTCTAAACCATTAAAAGCTACATTATTAAGAGGTAAACAAACAGCCCCTAAGACAATCTAAACCAGTCAGAGAACATAAAGCATAAGATTATGCAACTGAAGTATTATAGATTGTATGGTTACTTGTTTTGATCCCTTTAGCTATATTTTTATTGCTACCTGGATTGTTTTCATGTAGCCGTGAACCTCAGCGAGAGCAGCCTCTCTATTCCTTGAGACAGGGGTAAACTGGTAAAGTTTGCCCCCATCACACCCTACCAATAGATATGCTATGAGTGAAATTACACTGGGTATGTTTGGTTTGGTTAGATAACTGCAGCATTAGTTATTAGCCACATTCAAGAAACATACAGTCCAGTTACATACATACTTAATACTTTACCAAATATTAACAGATATATCTGCCATAGTTTCCACCAAAACAGTGTAACTTGAAAGGATAAAATGGAATAAGTGTTAAAAAATAAGATCAAGTGATCAGCAAATGAACCAAGTTTTAATCTTTTGTACCATCCAAGATGAATAAACCCCACACAAATAATCCTAACCTGAACGGTTAAAAGAGCAAACACATGGTGACTCAAAATTAATTACTTTAAGCAGTCAAAAAAATAAAAAATAAAATAAGAAATAAACTAAGAAGATATAGCGTTAAAACTCAGCAACGAAATTATAAAAAAGGCTAAATTTCAATTACAAGCATATATCATAACAACTGTTACACAATTCAATATTTATTCTTACACGATCAGGTAATTATTATCATTCATCGAATCAAACTTACGTAACCACCAGCATCATAATAACTACAGCCTCAATTGTAGTAGAGTTCAAGACCCATGCCATCGTGAATCTCGTAGTCCTTAAGGGTGATGTGATCCTTGTAGATGTTGTACCACTTCTGGATCCTAATCTTGTCAGCGCGGGTACCGGTCTGCGCTGCAACGAGCTTCTTCAGGTCGCCGATGGTGTCGTCGTCGTTGCACTTCACACGGACCTTCTTCCCCAAACGATCGTTCAACACCACCTCGATCATCTTCGTTGATCTTTGATTTTCTCCTGCAATTCGATTGGGTGTATCGAGCGTATTGATTGATTTGAAACCCTAATTTCTAATTTGTATGCGTCAGATAAATACCAAATTCAAGGCGGTGGAGGGCCTCTGGTTTCATGGAATTGCAGATTCACCCCTTCAACTTTACATTTTCTGATTTGTTATTCTTAAAAATAATTTGTAAAGTTTTTTTTTTTAAATAATTTGTAAAGTTTTTTTTTAAATAATTTGTAAAGTTTTTTTTTAATCAAAGAAAACTAGATTATAATAATCCAAACTTTAATATTTGACCTGGGTTAATTCTAACTCAGAAAATGCTTACAGAAAGTCCAAACTTTGAACATTTTTCTTTAGCAGTCGTACCAACTGAAACTGAAAGTTAAACTCATTTAGGTGCTGTTTGTTTTTTCTGCGGGTAAAGTTCTGCAGTCTGCGGACCACATTTGCAGGCATCTGCAGGAGAAGAGGTGGACCAAAGGTCTGCAGTCTGCAAGGAAAAGAGGGTTTGTTTTTTTTATTTTATAAAAACATCTTCTCACTTAGAAAACACACACAAACACACTTTCACACACAAACCTCCCTCGATCTCTCTCCTCTCTGCCTTCATCACCACCACCAAGCATCACCGTCACCACCGTGACCACCGTCACCACCATCACCACCGTCACCACCGTCACCACCGTGACCACCGTTGCAACCACCCACCCCCGTCACATTCTCCTCCATCGATCTCTCTCTCTCTCTCTCTGCCTTCATCACCACCACCAAGCACCACCGCAAACCCACCGATCACCGATCTCCGATGATGATGATGGTCTCCTGCCACTCACAACAGTCTCTCCCTCTCTCTCTAGTCTCTACGGTATCTCTCTCTCATCGATTTGGGGGTTTTATTCGATTTAGGGTTTTGGTTCAAGCACCACCACCGATCTCCGATCTGTTAGCACCACCACCACCGATCTCTCTCTCTCTCTACGGTAGGGTTTTGTTCGATTTGGGGTTTTGTTCGATTTGGGGTTTTTGGGCAGGGATGTGGTGGTGGAGGTTTGGGCAGGGATGCGGTGGCAGAGGTGGTGGCAGGGATGTGGTGGTGGAGGTGGTGGAAGAAGAGGTCTGCCAAGAAGAGGTTCCAAGAAGACATGGAATCATGTCTGTGTGGTGAAGAGGTCTCGCAGACCTTTTTTAATGAAAGGTCTGCTAGAAAACAAACAAGCTGCAAACATAAGTGGCCAGAAGTGCTTCTGGCCAAAAAACAAACACCACCTTAGTTTTTTTTATGTAGGCTGTTTATATGACAAAAAAAATCAAAGTTTTGATGATATGGGTTGTTTATGTGGCAGTCCACGTCAACAAAGTCAAAAACTAGTTGTATTAGTTAGTACGAGATTGCTTAAAAAAATATGTTCAAAGTTTGGATTGTTTATAGACATTTCCTAAGTTGGGATTAAAGTCGACCAATAGGTCCTAGGATTATTAGAATCCAATTTCCCTTCTTTTTATGTATTAACTCCACTTAAAAAAATGCACATGTGCGCCAAAAAAATTATTTTTAAAGACTTTTTATAGACATCTATTATATACTAGTGGGGAACCCGCGCGTTGCGGCGGAGTCAATAGTACGGGACGGAAACATGATACAAACCTTATCTAATACTGTTCAGTTGGTTAAGTACTGGAACAGTTCCGACACTCATGTTTAATGAAAACAAAAGACAACCAATAAAAATAGTAACAATTCTCTATTTAGTTCTGGTATGAATTGGAGCACAGACCAGTCTACGACAATATAGATGACACTAAAGTTTGGCTGATAGGCTTTTTTTATATCCTCCAGCATGGATTCTGTGTGTTGCACAAACGTTGGTGCATTAAAATCCTCTTCAAGATCAATAATACTGCAGTCTTCATTGTCGGTTGCAATAGCGATTGTTTGGATCTTCGGCTTCTTTCCCTATTAAAAAATAAAGTTCATACATCTTTACATTTTTTTGTAAAATAGGCATAAGTTCCCTTTTACTTATTTATTTTTCTTAACTATGTGGAATTGGTCATCTCAATCAGATATAAAATCTGATTATCAGTCAAGGGCCGGTATTTGAGATTGCGGTGGGATATTCGTGGGATATCAGTAATTTTGGTATCATGCAAAATTTATATATACACATATAAAACGAAAAACATATGTAAATGAATAGTAATATTCAAAGTCAACTCAAAAGTGCCAATATTTGAAACATGATCCAAAATAAGGGTCAATATCGTTCTAATATCGGTCAATATCGCCGATAATATCGGAACCAATATTTTGTAGAGGGCCGATAACCGATATCCCACCGATATTAACTGCATAGTATAAAAGTGATTAAAAAATATAAAAAAATGGCTAAAAAGTCGTCGAAACCGTCCCACAAATAGGCGTAAAGTGTATTAAACTCACAACCTTCTACATTGCTTTAATAAAATAATATGATTATTATTTTAAAAATATAGGATAGATAAGGGTTTATACCTCTGGTAAGGGCAGTGATGGTTTAGTGGTGACATGTGCACTAATTTCCTTGCAGAAACAACAGGTCAACAAAACCAATTTAACTCAGTGCACCTAAACACAAACTTCTTGTAACAAGAACAACAAAAGTGTCTATTACCGACCTTGTAACGGGTCGACGAACCGGAACAAGTGGTTTCTTAGCAGGGATTTGTTTTTTTCTAGACAGAAAGATAACAACAAACAAAACAACATTCACTAAAAAATTACATACATAAACAAGAAAATTGAGTTGACTTTTTGGTGTTTACCCTGGTAACACATTAGCATAAGGGTATGCTGTTGGACCAGTGATAATGTTCTTGTTGATCTAACTCAATGCCCTACTGTTTTGACCGATCGGTGCACCCAATTTCCCACATCCGGGCTTGAAACCCCCTACTAAATAGCATCAAAATTTCAAACTTTAGTAGGGATTATAATCTTTTTTATTCAGTCAGACATTTCATCAAACAGTTTACATTCATTCTTCATTTGAACTCTAACCTTGTGGCTTTATAGCCCTAAACACATCTGTGATATTCCTCCTCGATTCAGCCATTTCACAATCTGCATAAACCAAAATCCCAAAACGACACTGTTTCAAAACCCATCAAAAAAGCTTAAAATTTCATAATAAGAAAAAACATAAAAGAACATAAATACAATTGACCAATTTGACCCGTTATAGAACAGAAAACCCAAATCGACCTAGATATTATATACATGGACCAAAATGGGTAGGGTTGAGGTTAAAACAGGGGGAAGCTCATTTTAACTATGCTTTCAACATAAACAGCAGGAAGCTCCTTTTCTTGACTATGATTTCATAAACCTCGAATAGAAGTACAGGTGGCAAGATGGGTAGGGTTGAAGGTATCCCATTCAACCATATACCATCTTCATCCCTGAATGTAGTTATTTCTCATAACATAACATAACAAAATCATAAAAATAAAAATTAAAAACTATTATTTTTAGAAGACAGAACCATAAACATTGATCAAGAACTAAATATCTTCGATGATAAATAAGTTATTTTAACAAGAAGATATTTGGTTAACCTTATGATCGTATAACTAACTATAAGCAACCCCAAACACCCTACTTAATTTATTTTCTTAATACAATAATAACATAGCTTTAACTACTCCTGTCACTTGTAGTGCAATGAAAGAATCACATGCTGAGAAGTCAAGATCTAAATATCTATTCACCACTATAAGATATGATTTTCATAGTCCATTGAAGTACAAAAGAGCAAAGGCATCAAGATTTTAAAATCAACTAACATTTAAAGAAAATTCCTGTAACTTATCCCAAAATCTTGAAAATTCAACATGTTTTCAAGAAACATAGCAAGAATTTGATGAACATAACCAAAAGAAACAAAAATGCAACTTTTAACCTCTCTAGTTTATACCATGAAAAATATGCAAAACACCAACAAAATAGAAATTGAACTTTTTTTACCAGTTGACCACTCAATCGTTGAGTCGTTGACCATTCAATCCTGGTCCTCTTCTGGAGCAGGAAGATTGAGATCAATCATATCCGAACACGATGGAGCCGTGTGACCCATGGCCGCATAATGATCCATCGACCCGTTAATAAAATGAGACCGTTTGTGACCAACTAAAGCTTGCCCCGATTTAAACATCCTGAAACAAATCGGGCATTTGTGCCCTTTGATCTTTTTCACCTTCGTTTTCTTATCGTATTTCGCCTTTTGAGTATGTGCAAAGTCACCTTCTAAACTGTTTTCACCACTGTCATGTTTTGACCCTATCGTATTGTTCTTTTTGTGACACGGTCTATGCCCGCCAAGCCCTTGAAACGACGTAAAAACCTTGTTGCAGTCCAAGCCATTGGCACTCCTCCTTGAACACGAAACTCCAACTCCTTTTTCCATGAAATTGAAGATTTTAGTGGAATTTCAGCAGATCCCTGAGTTGGGACCGTCGGTTGGCAAGATCTCTGAAATTAGGCCAGATTCAGATCTCTACAAATCATAAAATCTTCATAGTCCTCTTCCACTCCAGTATTTTTCTCTGTTTTTGACGCACTAATCTTTTTTCGTAACACGGGCATTCAATGGCTCGAAGTGACGGCCTAATCTGAGCCCATATTTGGACCCGATGATTTCTTGAAGAAACTTCATCCTCTTGTGCATCAGGTTCTTTTAAACCATCATTTCATTCTTGAATCTTATCAGAGCCATCGTCATTTGAATATATGCTTTGTGTTCCTATGCAGATGAGCCAGTTACTGGCAACTGAGCACACTCTAAATGTCGTTCTAGAAATTTCTTCCACCTATCTGATTGTGCCTCCTCTTCCTCCTGAAACCTTGTTAATTACTAAAAGATTAGTAGGTTTTGTGTTATGAAGTGTTTGAATAAGCAATAATGTGAAAGGGAGAGAGTAAGAAAGGCAATTAGCTTTGCTGTTGATTCTTTACCCAGATCGATCTATAGAATATATTTAAAAAAATACACTTATATAACGATAATAATAGCAAAATATTCAAAAAATAATGTAGCAACACAAGTAAAAAATTTAGCACCTCGCTACGTTTTGTTGTATCAACAAGAATCCCTAATGCATCTCCATTAGAAAGAATAGTTTGAACCAGCATGTGACACTGAAATGAACGTTGCGTTCTTCGGGTTTGTGATTTTGGAAATCACCAAATATTTTCATTAGAGTCATGTTTGAAGATGCAAGATCTTCAATTCCACCACCAAGACAAGGTAGAACCGGTGCCAATGGATTAATCATTGTTGGTGAGAGTTTTCTTGTAGCATCATCGGGTGTTTCTGGTGTGTATGCCTGCATATATAAGATAATAATTAAAATGTTCAGGAGACTCGAGATTTTACCACGTTCTTAATGAGGAGTAAAATGTGTGATTCCAAAAATACAAATTATTAGAATTGCATAATAATAATAATAATTCAAGATTTTACCACGTTAGAAGAGCCTTCTCCCATCTAGTAGGCAATACACCAGTAACAATAGATTTCAATTCAGGAGCTTTTTTAGGATACTTACTCTCGTAAGCTGCAAATTTAGCAGTCCATTCAGCTTCAAAAGCAGCACCATCAGAGGTATGGCGGCTCCAGTGCCTGCAAACAGGGAAACCGAAACATCAAAATCATCAAATCCTAGTTCAGAAATTCATATTAATCCAGAAAACAAGTTAGAAGCTTTAAGATTAGATGTGTTAATGGATCCTTTTTCCCTTACAAAAAATTGACCCATTTGGAGGCGTTACCCAAACCTCCAGCCCCACCCCACCCCACCTATTATGCCACCTATATTGACAATCAATTAAATATCAACAAACCGTAGTTAAAAGTTTGATTCGTTAAGATCTTTTGCATACTTGTTAACTTCATCTGGTACATGGAATGGCTCGTAAGGCCATCCAAGGTTTTGTCTGGTTGCATCTACTTCTTTTGTACCCAGAGCTGCTCCATGGACACTGTAACCATCAATAAACTTCATTTCCTCCATGGTTGCATCTAAGAATTTGCCTTGTTTGGTGACCCAAAACCATGAGTTTCCCTAAATTCATGTTTGAATTGAATCATATAAATGATTGCAAACCACAACAAATATCATCTCATCTAAATAGCAACCAAGCGGAACTCATAATTCAACCATTTTTGTAAACAATCAGCATAAATCTGTTCAAAATGAGATCATCAACATCAATATTACATCATATATAAATCAATTTTATAAGCAATCAACATAAAACCTGTTCAAACTGAGATTATCATCATCATAATTCAACCAATTTTATAAGAAATCAACCTAAATCCAATCAAATTGAGATCATCAACAGCAAAAAGACAACTAACCATCAATAAACCAAAATCAATTAACTAATAAACCAAAAACCTGAGTGTAGCCAAATGAACTTGCAAATGGCTACCCAATTCCATGATGGGTTCGGTGTTAAATACTTGCAGGTATGAAACGTGTGGGGCAATTGATTTCAGTTGGCCTAATTCATCCAATTTGTTGTGCAGCTGTAGAGATTGAATCATAAAACCTATCATAAAGCCTAATTGATTATGCATATAACTGCTCGGGCTCTTTGGCGACTGACAATCAATTGAGGGCAAATTTGGGAGAAGGAGATGAAGATTAGGGCAATAACTCATGATGGTTTGTCTGCCATCTTACAATTGCAAGGAGAAATTACATTTTTGTCCCACTGAAATTTGGGAGAAGGAGATGAAGATTAGGGCAATAACTCAGATGTTACCTTTGATTTTGAACTTGTCTGATGGATAGTTCCGATTTACAGATGCCTGGCTTCTGAGCGTCTCTCTCCCCCTCATATATAGGCGCAAATCTATCTATAACGGAAGACGGGTTTAATATACGACCCTTCATTTCTCCGGCCGTTGAAGGGTAGCTCTGGGGAGGGTAAAGGGAACGACTGTGTTAATGATAATATTGAATTTCAATGATTAGGGTTTCATATAACAGGGGACGTAGGGAGAGGAGGGGCAGAATGGGAAGAAAAAGGAAAAAAATATAGGGCTTTGTTTAAGACTTTTAGTCTGTCATCTTAAAAAGTTGGGGTTAAATTACTATTTTAGACATGGGAAATGCTTATATATAGTATATAGATTAAATATAACAGTAAAAAGTGTGGTATATGAAGAGTAACTTATTAAATTTCGTATTTTACGTAACCTTTTTATTTTTCTAACCATTTTCTACTTCTGTCACCTCCTATGATCTTTGCAAGCACATTTCTACTTCCTTCCATTATCCAACAAATTAGCCTCATCTTTCCATTCCATCTCTTTTGTTCGTAAGCCTTAACTCGTATAAAGTGTCTCTATTACAGACAATAAGCTCCAATATTTTTCTTCTCTTAAACAAAACTCTCAATTACTAACTAAAAAAAATAGTAACAGGTATGGTTATCGTAGTCCAAAATAATAAACTTGCTTATTAGTTAAGACCTATTTCAAATATCTGATAACTAGGTCAATATTTTTTAACATTTCAAAATATTTGATATATTTTACTGGAAATGTAGTTGATGATAAATGCAAAACACATGTTGTAAGATTAAATATATTTTATTTTATATTTAATCTAGTAGCCATTATAATCATTTACATTATATGGATCAAAATATATAACAACCTATTAAATAATTAGTTGGTAATTATTGATGGGCCTTATTACCATTATTAACTAATTAGGGTTTCCTCTTGGGTGCATATATAAGGAGACTTATGTAGAGGTTCTAGGGTTAGACACATAACCTAATTACTCTCATAACATCAATCGACTTCCTCTCCTCAATTGATACCCTTTTCAGTTTACTCATCATCATCATTAGATTGCACACTAAGGAGGAACCAGATCAAGATGACAGTCATGTCAAACACTAATGCTGCGTCTCCATCTGGATTCTCTGCTGGCCTGTTCTGCTGCAATCAGGTATGTTATTCATGTTTTCCATTATGCCTAAAACAAAACTGATCAACATGTGGTATCAGAGCATATGTTGATTAAATCAGTTCTGTTTTTGTATCCATTAATTCTGGGATTGAAATCATGAAAACAGAAATTTTGAATAACTTCATAATCATAACCGCCGGTTTCGAGTCATGACCCGAAATCATTGTTTTCGGAAAAGAATGTTAAATCAATGACACGAAATCATAATAGTTAAAATCAACAAATCCGAAATCTGTTTTAGAAGCCTTAATTTTCAGGTTTCGGGTTCCAGAATTATTATTTTATTTTTTTAGGGTTCATCATGTGTTCTTAGAAAATTCGAAATTCCTTTATGTTTTGGAATGTAATTAGGATTATTGAGTGTTTTTCCTGTTTTGATCCAATTTTATCTTTTAATTTTGTTTGAAAACTGTTTATTGATAATCAAATAAATATTTTGATAAAATTAGATCATCACTAAAACCGGAAACCATTTCTCAAATCCCTAAGAATTCGAATTTTCAATTATGCTTTTACATTAACAGATGTAACAGGAGTTTCGAGATAAATTTTAACGAACCGAGACCAAGATCTCGACTCGAGACCACAAGGTCTCGACTCGAAATCATAAGTGTTCTCAAATCCTTACAACTTGAGACAACAATTTCGACTCGAGACCATAAGGTTTCGTCTCGAGACCACTAAGGTTTCGACTAAGGGCTTCAATCTTCACAACTTGAGACCATGGTTGCGACTCGAGACCTCATTATGGATTCGAGATCTCATAAAACACAGTAGTCGAGACCATGATTACGACTCGAGACACTGAGGTTGTGACTCGAGACCTTAATGAGTCGAGACCTCATAATGTTACAAGATGAGTCGAGACTGGACTCGAGATCTCACTCGAGACCTCATAACTGAGTCGAGATCTCATAACTGAGTCGAGATCTCATAACTGAGTCAAGATCTCACTCGAGACCTAAGACTAACTCGAAATCTCAACCTCGTTACTTTAGGCTGTTTAATGTGAACTAAAATTCAAACCTCATTAGTAATCTCAACCTCATTACTAACAGGTGGTTTGCTATTAAAAAAAATTGGTTTTCGTAAATACTTAGTTAATTAATCAGGATCAACTAATGTTTTACAAAACGAAAATGGCTTTACTTGAATGAGCTTTTGATGTATCATTTCTGGCCAAAGCTGATTTGATACATCTACTTATCGTTCAAGTATTACGAAAGCTATGTTAAGTGTGCATTACAAACGTGAATGTCTTAATTTCTGGCCAAAGCTGATTTAATTCATTCATGTCTAGCATACTTAACAAGCGCATAACTAAAGTGATTGTCTCATTTCTGGCAAAAGCTGATTTGTCGCGATTACTTTGCACACATGCTTAAATGATTACACTTCTGGCCAAAGCTGATTTGTCTTCGTTTAAGTAGAACTTTAAATAAGTCTATTATTTTGATGTTAATAATAGACATATCACAACATCTTCACATAGTGATCCTTATATCAATGATCCTTCATTAATTTTATGATCATTTCGTCTGCCTTATTTTTTTTAGTACCCATAATTTTACTCACTGTAATTTTCTTCTATAAATCTATATCTCATCCACTCTAATTCCTAAATCTAATATGTTTTGCTTTACTTAAAGTTTCAATAAGAATTAACTCTTAAATTAAATCCTTGATTATCTCTTAAGACACGTTAATCCTACTGCTCTCTTCTGATAAAGGTACTACAGAAGAAAAGTAGAGCATGATGAATAGGACAAATCGAGCATGATGTCTCTTATGATAATCAAGAACTCTCTAACATAAATGTTATCACTAAAGTTATTCCAGATTAAGTCTTTTCTAAGACTAATCTATTATCTATGGAATAATTACAAGAATTCCTAAGATGCATGCCTTCATTTAAAATTATTAAATATAAAACTAAGTGGTATATGTGAATACATAATAATGTACAATACCATGACCCATAAAGTTAAGGGTTTACGCATGGAAATAAGTACATTTTTTCCAGTACATTACATACTAAGATTTTCACTTGTACAATTTGATGCCTTATAAATCAACTATAACACTCAAAAGTACCAAAGTATAATGAGTGTGTTGATAAGCAACATATGTACAAAGAAATAAATGTTTAAAGCTGGAAAATAAGTTGTTACTCGCCTTACAACCATTTAAAACTTTAAAAGAGGATTGTTCTAAGGTCCATAGTCAAAATACAAGTACAAAATCCCAGCTCTAAGGTTCTTCAAGGGAAAATCTCACTGCATAATTATGCCATTAGACTAGACATAAGCAACGAGACTATCCATTATTCTAAAGAACAGTTGGATAAATTAATTAGATAGTCACTTACTAATGATATTTAAGTATGGTAATTTTAATATTCCAATTAACACATGATTAGTTGACTCTAGTTTTAAACGTTTCCTTGCCATAAGTCAACAAATAACTAACATGAGAGTTAGTGACAAAATTAAATGTTAAGACTATAAGAACCATAATAAACAGTCTTCTAACAACGCCTTTCGATACCTTATATATTCTGAAGATTAATCAGAATATAGTATCATAATTAAGCAATGTTATGAAGGTTGTGAGGTTTGCATAGTCAACATAAAGTCACACTTACCTTAAACTCTCATCTTATTTGTTCTAAATATCTGGATTGAAACATTACTAAGATAAAACTAGATGATACTTTACACTTTCACAACTTTTGTCATCATGTAAATGAGAATTTGATAAAAGGGAAATGAGACTTACAAATTTCATCCATTATAACCAAAATTCATGAGAAATCATGACATGGTTAATGAGGATGATTATTCAACTAATCTCATTCTAAGTGATTTTAAATCATGACGTTAAAGCCCTAAATATTACTTGGCTCAAGGAATAAGTATGGGTCCATCATAAGTCATTGACATTCGTGGAACTTATTCCAAATGGAACATTCAGACATAATTCATTTATCATTTAAAAGACAATCAACTTGTATCTAAATTTTATCGCATATTGTAACACCTCGAAAATTCACGTCTTATAATGTATTGACACGTGTCATAGGTTTAAACGTGTGAAAGAATGTTCTAGAAGGACTAAAGTTGACAAACATGGAAAGTATGTGAATATAAGGGTTCAAATTGTCAACAATGGATAAATATACTTTACAATAACCCTACGTGATGTTTATACCTTCAAACGAATAAATCATGGATCATACGAAGCTAAAAAATGAAAGAAAGTGAGAGATTACAAACTACAAGGGTTAAATGTGTCAACATGTTTAAAGTATACCTCTGAGTGACCTTTTAGCAAACCCAAAGCTTTGTAACGGTTGATTATGCTCACTAGAATGCACGATATAAATTTCATAAAGTTTCGTTATCGTATGAGAAAGTTATGATCAAATTCGTATACAAGGGGTTAAAAGCGTCAATGATGAAGTTTATGACTTTTCGGGTGAACACAAAGCAAACCGAGGACTTAACAAAATGGGTATAAGCCTTGAAGCCCTTATAAGTAAATTTTGAGGGCTCATAATTCAAGAAACAAAGTCGAAACAACTTCATAAAGGACCAAGGATCAAAACACAAAAACTTGAAAAGTGAAAATGGATCAGAAGGGGCATCGCGTCACGCGAGGACCCCTAGGGGGGCTACGCGTGGCGTGAGGGGCCCTCTGTTCTGAAAATTTTGGGCTGTTGTTGCTAGGTGTCTTCTAGGTGCATTATAACGACTTATAATCGATTTTCCTCATCTTGGACGACCCCTAAACAACCCCTAGGCCCTTAGGGACATCCGTGGATGATCCATGGCCATTGTTAGGCTTGTGTGTCAATGATCTATGGGGTTTTGAACACTATATAAAGGCCTCATGTTGCAACCATTGATCACACCTCACTTCTGCATTTCTGGAGCTTCTTGGAGCTTAAGAGCAGACCCTAAGCCTTCCTAATCGTGCATAGGACTTCAGTAAGTATGCCTAACCTTGCTTAGTTGAGTTTTTACTTAGTTTTAGCTTAAAAGTCAAACCGTCGTAATTAACGGTTGACGTAACGATTAATCACTAATGGTCCAGTGATTAGTCGAATTGAAAGTAGTTATAAGTTGGTAATCATGTGGGCATTAAACCCTTAAAAGGGCACCCTCTGATTCCCACTCTAACTAGGTCAAATGTCGGGTCAAACTTGTTATTAAAAAGTCAACAGAATGCTTAATTTCCAATTTATACATAATTAGTAATGTAGAACCCATACAACCTATTTGATCATTAATATAACTTGGTAATTAATGTAAGAACATGTTCAACCCGACAATTTTCAGTAGAGACCCGGTTCGGAACCGAAAGTCGCATAATTTAACTTTTGCTTTGACTTTCAGTTCTGACCCGTTTAAGCATGTTTTAGAAATGCCTTAGAGCTTTAATTGGACTAGGTTACATGCTAGTATAACCCTCTGTGATTATGCACCTTGGTTCAATAGATATCCAATTAATATGCATGATTCCGTTAATTGCCTATATGTTGACCATTATGCCCTTTTCACTATTGTCACACCCCAACCGATGGCGGAATCATCGGGGCGTGGCACTGAGCGAAGCAGATTGTCCGGAAGTTTCCATAACAACTATCATTACCATTCAATTTAAATGATATGTCCCATACCGTATCTTAAATAGTCAAACAAGTTATTACAGATAACATCAAAACAAAAATTCTGTTCCGACAACTCAGATTTAAACATAACAATTTATTCGTTGGTTTCTAGGACTCCAGTTCCTAGCTTCAAGTTCATCACAGCACAAAGAGCATAAAAGCAACCTAAGCACCTGTCACATACGTTAAAATAAAGTCAATACATAAAATGTAAAGGTGAGCATACAAGTTTGATAATAGCATATAGAGTTCGAACTCGTTTACACATAACCAGCACGTACACATAGTGAAATGAAGCACGTTAGTTATCGACATAGATCCATCGATACCAATGACTGCGGGTTGACTGCCCGAGGCAGTTCGCAATACATGATTACCACCGTAATCCATGCAAGTAAAAGATCCTTAACAACCCCCGTGTGAACGGGCGCTGAGTCCAAACTATAGTACTATCGTTGCTAAGGCAGGTAGACAGCATTCCATGTGTAAACATAACAAACAAGCATTCATAAGCCACGTATAACATGCGTAAATGGTTTAGCATTAAAATAGCTTGAGTAGTGTGATAGTTGTAGTTTAAATATTCGTAACGTATGTAACACCCAAAAGTGCTAAAGCAAAAAGGGTTCGAGTATACTCACAGTGATTATGGATTGAAGGGAGCGCTTTTCAGCGAGTACGGTTAGCCTGAATAGATTCGATAACGTAAGGATAAGTGGCACGCAAAACAGTACAAGGTGAGAGTGGGTAGGGTGACTGGTCGTGCGGATTGGTAATCCGTGTGAGTGGTAATCCGTGCAAGTGGTAATCCGTGCGAGTGGTAATCCGTCCGGATTAGTCACTCGTGCGGGTTGTTATCTGTGCGGACAAGTTATTCGTGCGAGTGGTGATCCGTCCGGATTAGTCACTCGTGCGGACTGTTATCCGTGCGGACAAGTAACCCGTGCGGATTACACTTCGTCCGGACGAGTCACCCGTGCGGGTAACATGTTCGTGCGGGTAACGATTCGAGTGGATTGTTTCTTCCTAAGTTAAGGATGTGTTTGTGTATGATGGCTTGTGCTTTGGAGTTTTCGTTGTAGCATTTAGAAAACATCTAAGTATCTCTATCCTTCAAGCCGGTCGCGCGGACGACAATCCGTCCGGATGGTAGTCCGTGCGGACACAACCTTAAGGGTGAGTCACTTGGTGGAGTCCGTCCGGATGGTAATCCGTGCGGACGATGGTAATCCGTCCGGACAGTCTGTTCGCGCGGACAAAGACAATCCGTCCGGATAGTCTGTCCGTGCGGACAACTTGGCCGTGCAGATGAACATGTTTGGATTTGTTTAAGGTCTTAGTATCTCATGATCTGAAGAGTTATCCATTCAGAGGTCTTCCGTCCGGATTGTCCATTCGTCGATACTCAAACCTTGCTTTTGAAAGTGGGTCCCAAGTGTAGTTCGTCCGGGTGACAACCCGTCCGGATCGTCCGTCCGTGCGGACCACTTGTCCGTGCGGACAACTTGTCCGTTCGGACAGTCTCTCGTCTGGCTGTCCCGTTCGTCTACTCTTGGTTTCTGTTGTCGTTTATCGAGACGTTCTGGTTACGTGGCAACCACTTGGAATTGTGTTCTTATTCGCATGACTAAGCCGGCCAGGAACCACCCTAACTCGACCTGTCGGCGGCTCAGAACGGTCATTCCGGTTTGTCTCGTAATTAGGTGTCTTGCGGGTAGAATTCAGATCTAGGACTAGTGCATCACTATTATCGAGTAGAAGACTAGAACCGATTAGATTCGTACCGAAAAAGAAGGAGAAAACTTGAGTTTATTCCTTTCAACCCTTTTATTCTTTGAAAAGTTTAGATTTATGTGAAGTTGTTGTGAAATCTTGTGGAAATCGTTTAGATCTGAGTTATTCTTGGTGGAATGAGGTCAAGCTTGAAGTTCATGAGAACTTCATGATGACGTCACCCGAGAATACCTCAAATCTTGATGATTTCATGGTTAGAAGTTGAGATTTGAAAGATGGAAAGGTGTAGAATTGTGTAGTGATCAAGAATGTACAAGAATTAGTGCAAGATCTTACCTGGATTGAGAGAAATCTGAGAAAAGGTGAAGAATGGGTGCGGTTCGGACGTCACTTACCAAAAGTGGAAAATTTGGAGAGTGACCCGTGTATTTATCGGATGCCAAAAAGGGAAAAGGGTAATCCGTGCGGATAGCACGTTACCCGGATTGGGTTATCCGTCCGGATTGGTCATCCGTCCGAATTGGCAATCCGTGCGGATTGGCAATCCGTGCGGATTGACCATCCGTTCGGATGTCGCCTGATTTGGTGCGTTCGGTGCGATGACGCTCCGGTTTCGGTTTTCGAGCAATTAGATAGGGTTTCCTAGTCAAATTACTTTCAGTCCCAACTACTTTGTATATGGTTCGACTCGGAATTTGGGTTCGGGTTCGTTTACATTCGAGTTAGACTTCGAGTTCGATTGAGTTCGCTTGATTATCACAACAACTAGAGGTGCACAAACCGGTTAATTTTAATAACCAGATCGGTTAACCGGTTATACCGGTTAATTTGACTTTTTGACTTTAACCGGTTAATGCTTTAACCGGTTATTACTTTAACCGGTTATTTTTTTAACTGGTCCGGTTAATTACTTTAACCGGTTCGGTTATTTAACCGGTTATTTTCGGTTAAAAACCGGTTTTTTTGCCTTTTTTATGAATTTTTCGGTTATTTTTTCGGTTAACCAGTGTATCGGTTAAAAAACCGGTTTAAAAAAACCGGTTAATAACCGGTTATTATACTAAAAACTTGTAACCGGTTACTAACCTACGGTTAAATAACCGGCTGGACCGGTTATTCCTAAATCGGTTATTAACCGGTTACGGTTTCGGTTAATAACCGGTTACGGTTAATTAACCGGTTATTTTGTGCACCTCTAACAACAACCCATAAATAAACATGTACAGGTAACACGTAAGGCACACACACACGTATAATGACGAGTAAAATACATAGCTCGAGTTACGATTTGATGTCGATTCGATTAGTATAGCTTAATTAACTTTATCGCATTGTTACTTCCTATCATTCACAGTCGTAGGTCGATTGAAATACGGTCAGCATGATTCGATTATTGCAATGAACGACACTTACTTCACATAATATAAATAAAATAAAAACATTTCTACGAGTCAAGTCGCGCGAAATCGGTCGTTGACTTTGACCTTGACTTTGACTTTCACTTATGAAAACACGGGGTGTTACAGCCTCCTCTTGTTTAGGGAATTTCGTCCCGAAATTAAGCTGAAAGCCGTAACCAACCGTGGATCACATGTGAGCACTTTTCGTTCGAACCACCGAAAATCGTCAAATTAATCGACTTTTTACGGTAAAAAATTGCTGATTTTTGGATATGTTATGCGAAATTCACTGATCTATAAGCCTACAAAGTTTCAGATCTTAATTCGAAGCCGTTTGTGAGAAATCTGAGTTCGTTAAAAATGTTGAATGTTGCTGTTGATGTTCACCGTACGGATGGCAATCCGTGCGGATAACAAATCCATGTTGACTTTTGTTGACTAGCTTATTCGCATGGATAATTGTCGACTCTGAGTCGTACGGAATCCGTGAACGCGTGTGACCAAACACAATCGTAACGGAGTCGAAACCGGTCCTACAAGTGGCATCCGAGCAGGTGCTCGATTGCGCGGATCAAAATATACTAGGATGTAACAAAATCGATGATTCTATTGATAAATCTGAAATCGTACAAGCACTAGAATCATAAAGCCATTTTCTCTCTAACGCTTCCCCTAATTAAACAACTGTGGATACTTTGTCTTCATGTCGCTTTCGAGTTCCCAAGTGAACTCCGCGCCTCGTTTACCTTCCCGTCGGACTTTCACAATGGGAATGCGAGAGCGCCTGAGTTGCTTGGTTTGGCGATCCATGATTTCGACAGGCTTCTCCACGAAGGGTAATGTTTCCTTCACTTGTAGATCGTCTAGAGAGACATGTAGATCGTGGTCAGCGATGCACTTTCGGAGGTTTGACACGTGGAAAGTCGGGTGGACATTGCTAAGTTCCTCCGGTAATTCGAGTCTGTAGGCGACTTTTCCGATCCTTTCCAGAATCTTAAAAGGTCCAACATATCGAGGCGCGAGTTTCCCCTTCTTGCCGAATCGGACTACACCCTTCCAAGGCGATACCTTTAGGAGTACGTAGTCACCAACGCCATATTCACGGGGCTTGCGCTTTTTATCGGCGTAAACTTTCTGTCGATCCTGAGCTTTCGCTAGGTTGTCTCGAATTTGGAAAATTTTGTCTGTCGTTTCTTGTAGCAGCTCCGGACCGGTTAGTTGCGAGTGACCGATCTCGTGCCACACAATAGGCGATCGACATCTTCTTCCGTATAAGGCCTCGAAAGGTGCCATCTGAATGCTAGCCTGGTAGCTGTTGTTATACGAGAATTCGACTAACGGAAGGTGTCTATCCCAATTACCACCGAAGTCGAGAACACACGAACGGAGCATGTCTTCAAGAGTACGAATCGTTCTCTCAGTCTGACCGTCGGTTTGTGGGTGGAACGCAGTACTTAGATTAAGCGTTGTACCGAGTGCCGTTTGAAATGTTTCCCACAATCGTGAAGTAAACCGAGCATCACGATCAGAGATGATGTCATGAGGCGTCCCATGTCGACAGATGATCTCGTCGGTGTAGATTCGGGCTAATCGTTCCACCTTGTAGTCTTCTCGTATTGGTAGAAAGTGAGCTGATTTAGTCAGACGGTCAATAACAACCCAAATGCTGTCGTGACCTGATGACGTGGTTGGAAGCTTGGTTATGAAATCCATGGCTATGCTTTCCCATTTCCACATAGGAATTGGTGGTTGCTCGAGCAAGCCAGAGGGTCTTTGATGTTCAGCCTTGATTCTAGCACAGGTTAGGCATTTTCCGACTTAGAGAGCGATATCCCGTTTCATACCCGGCCACCAGTACCTATAGCGAAGATCATGGTACATTTTGTCAGCACCGGGATGGATAGAGTATCGGGATTTGTGGGCTTCATCCATGATAATCTGTCGCAAATTGGTTCGCTTGGGAATCCAAATTCGGTCTAAGGAGTGGAATATCCCATTTGGTTTGCTCACAAGCTGGGCTCCATCGTGGTAGATTCTTTCTTTCTTCAAAGTGCGTTCGTTGAAACATGCATGCTGGGCGTCGCGGATGAGAGCTTCGAGGTTGTGCTGGGCTTGAACATTACGAGTGCTAAGTAGATAGCTCCGTCTGCTAAGTGCGTCGGCAACAACATTTGCTTTGCCTGGGTGATAACGAATCTCACAGTCGTAATCGTTGAGAAGTTCTACCCATCGGCGTTGACGCATATTTAGTTCCCTCTGATTAAAGATGTGTTGTAGGCTCTTATGATCGGTGAAGATCGTACACCTTGTACCATACAGGTAGTGTCGCCAAATCTTTAATGCAAAAACGACTGCGCCTAGCTCGAGATCGTGGGTTGTATAGTTCTTCTCGTGGACTTTGAGCTGACGAGATGCGTAAGCTATGACCTTGTCTCGTTGCATTAGGACACAACCGAGACCAAGGTTGGAAGCATCATAGTAGACAATGAAATTATCGTTTCCGTCGGGTAGTGTGAGAACAGGAGCATTGCAAAGCATGAGTTTGAGGGTTCGAAAGGCAGACTCTTGTTTGGTCCCCCAGACAAAAGGCTGGTCCTTATGCGTGAGAGTGGTAAGTGGTACAGCAATCTTCGAGAATCCTTCGATAAATCGTCGATAATAGCCCGCTAGCCCGAGAAAGGAGCGGACTTCAAACGGGTTCTTAGGCGTAACCCAGCTCTTAACAGCTTCAATCTTCGCCGGATCGACGTGAATACCCTGACTATTTACAATGTGACCCAGAAACTGAACCTCCCCCAACCAAAATTTGCACTTGGAGAATTTGGCGTAGAGTTGGTTCCCCTGGAGTAACTCGAGAACCAAACGTAGATGTTGCGCGTGTTCGGCTCTCGTTTTGGAATAGATCAAGACATCGTCGATGAATACGATGACGAAACGGTCGAGATATGGTTTACACACTCGATTCATCAGATCCATGAAAACCGCTGGTGCGTTGGTTAGGCCAAAAGGCATGACAACGAATTCGTAATGGCCGTAACGAGTACGGAACGCGGTTTTGGGTATATCCTCCTCTTGTATACGCAGCTGATGATATCCGGAACGTAGATCGATCTTCGAGAAACACGTAGCGCCTTGTAGCTGATCAAACAAATCGTCGATTCGAGGCAGAGGATAGCGGTTCTTGATAGTCAACTTATTCAACTCCCGGTAGTCGATGCACATCCGGAACGACCCGTCCTTCTTTTTGACGAAAAGGACTGGTGCGCCACAAGGAGAGGTGCTCGGGCGAATAAAGCCTTTCTCAAGTAATTCCTGGAGTTGGGTTGAGAGTTCGCGCATTTCGGACGGCGCGAGTCGGTAAGGAGCTCTGGCGGTAGGATTAGCTCCAGGAATGAGATCAATGCGAAAGTCAATATCGCGCTTTGGAGGTAGTCCGGGAAGGTCCTCTGGAAAAACTTGAGGGAATTCCCGAACCACAGGAACGTCTTTTACTTCCTTCTTCTCTTTCTTTTCCTTCTCCGCTACTACGACGTTAGCCAGGAAAGCCCTGTATTCCTTGCGGAGATACTTGCTAGCTTGTAGGCATGACATAAGCTTGAGACCCTTCGAAGTAGTATCACCATAAACGCGCAATGAATCACCATTTGCGAGCGAAAAACGAATCATCTTATCGAAGCACACAACTTCGGCATGGTTTTCTCGAAGGAAGTCCATGCCTATTATGACGTCGAAGCTTTCGAGTTGCATCGGAATAAGGTCGATTGGAAAGATGTGATTGTTGAGCTCGAGGGTGCAATCACGAATAACAGAGTTTACAGCGACGGTTCTTCCGGTAGCGACTTCAACATCGAATGCAGAGGAGAGTCGAGAACGTTTACGACTAAGGAGTTTCTCAAATTTGAGCGACACAAAGCAATTATCGGCTCCAGTATCAAACAAACATGAAGCATAAATACCATTCACAAGGAACATACCATTGACCACGTTGTTGTCGGCCTGGGCTTGACGCACATTGAGATTGAAAGTTCTGGCGCGTGCAGCCTGTTGTTGCTGCTACTGTTGTTGCTGTGGTTGCTGCTGTTGTGGTTCTTGTTTCACTACCCTGTTCGGGCACATGTTGGCGAAATGATTCGGGTCGCCACACATGAAGCATGCTTTGGCTTTGACTGCGGGTGCCGGAGGAGCTTGTTGACCCTGTGGGGCAGCGAGTAGAGCTTGATTGGCAGGAGCTTGGCGAATACGGCAGTTGGCAGTAAAGTGGCCGTATACATTGCAGTGAGCACAGAAGCGGCATTGGATAGCTGTCGGGTGATGATAGGTGCAAGTAGGGCAGAGCGGGTGTGGCCCAGTATATGCACGCTTCGCAGGCGGTGCATTGGCCACAGGCGCCGCTACTTGACGCTGTTGGGCAGGTACAACTTGGATCGGTGCAACAGTAATCGCACAGTTCTTGTTGGTGGAGCTGTTCTTTCTCTTGTTGCTTGACGAGGTGGTTTCAGCAGTTGGTGCAGTAGTGGTGGCTTGATGCAGATGCTTGGAGGTCTTATCCCACACCCCAGCCTTAACCCTTTTGTCATTGATTTCAGCGGCTAGCATATAGGTTTCCTCGATCGTGGTAGTCTTAGCCGCTTGCACGAAATCAGCAACGCAGTCGGGCAAGGCTCGGATGTACTTCTTGATGGTCATATCGGGAGTCTTGACCTGATCGGGACAGATAATGCTGAGCTGTTTGAAGCGAGCAGTAAGACCAGCGTTGTCCCCATCCTTCTGATGTATGTGCCAAAATTCATCTTCAAGCTTTTGATGCTCGTGAGGAAGGCAGAATTCCTCTAGCATGACTTCCTTGAGCTCATCCCACGACAGACCGTAGGCTGCATCATTCCCTCGCTTGTTCCTCTCGGCCGTCCACCAGTCTAGAGCACGGGACTGGAAGACGCCGGTAGCGTTCAGAGTTCGAAGGTCATCAGGGCAACCACTTTGTCGCAGAGTAACCTCGATAGAGTCAAACCAGTGGAATAGTGCAGTAGGACCTCCTTCGCCTGTGAATTCTTTCGGCCCACATGACTTAAATTGTTTGAAACTGAAAGGTCTCGTGATAGCTTTAGGACCTTCAGTCCTCGATTCCTCGGATGATTTGTTGGCATTCTCATAGGCATCGCTCACAGCCTTTGCCACACTTTTCGCGATGATGGAAGCAAGGCGTCTGTCCCTCTTTTCTTGACGAGAAAGTGCATGACGGGATCCAGACGACATTGTCTGCAATAGACATCGCCATGGAACTCGGCACATTGTATTCGTATCTCACCTCACACATCTACTACTTACTAAAGCTCAGTAACACGTATCCGGTAAGCGCATATAGCCACAAATCACAGAATTACACAAAATTGTACACATAAAGCACATAGTCACAATATTCCTACATACGTAAGCACAATAGCAAGAGACACACAAACCTTAGTCACTAGGGGTATATACAAGCATACAAAGCATTCTGAATGCCTCTATTGTCGATTTGTTAATGACGTGTTGCGTGAGTAGCCAAGGCTAAAAGCATTAGATTGAAACCGGTAGTACCTCAAAACGTTAATGAATAAGCACAAAACACGTAATTCTCATAAAAGCGACGAAAACTTGAAACACATAAAATCGAGAATGGATTGTCTGCGGCTATTAGACTTCGACTAACCAAAGTGGTCCGACTATTCACAAGGATCCTGTGTGCACAATTACCTTCAGGACTATGCCTTTGCCTCGATTCTTGGGCGTTGGCGCAATTCCCATTGGTTATATTGTGTCTTTAGATCATTGGAGTCCATCGAAACTTTGGTGGGAGTTTTTGTATAAAAGCAGGACGAGTCGTCAAGGTTAGGGTTTCACACCTATCTTGCAACTTCCGTCCCTGTTCTTAATAAAAATTGAGGAGATTATTCATCAAAATATGGATTTCACTCCTAATTTGGTATGATTCTCCTCGTTTGTGGCTAAAACACAACCTGATTAGGCAACCTTAGTCGAGAGTTTGCGGTTTTCACACCTATTCTCGGCCTTATTACATGTTCATAACTTGAAAATTCGAGTGCAATGATAGAAAGAGCGAGTGATAGTGGCGAGTTTACGCATACGCGTGAGTTGGTCTGTTGGTTCTTAACTATAGACTAGGTCTCTAAGACTTCGACCCGGACTAGGTCGAGTCTTGCCTAATTCCCTATAGTTATGGCTCTGATACCAATCTGTCACACCCCAACCGATGGCGGAATCATCGGGGCGTGGCACTGAGCGAAACAGATTGTCCGGAAGTTTCCATAACAACTATCATTACCATTCAATTTAAATGATACGTCCCATACCGTATCTTAAATAGTCAAACAAGTTATTACAGATAACATCAAAACAAATATTCTGTTCCGACAACTCAGATTTAAACATAACAATTTATTCGTTGGTTTCTAGGACTCCAGTTCCTAGCTTCAAGTTCATCACAGCACAAAGAGCATAAAAGCAACCTAAGCACCTGTCACATACGTTAAAATAAAGTCAATACATAAAATGTAAAGGTGAGCATACAAGTTTGATAATAGCATATAGAGTTCGAACTCGTTTACACATAACCAGCACGTACACATAGTGAAATGAAGCACGTTAGTTATCGACATAGATCCATCGATACCAATGACTGCGGGTTGACTGCCCGAGGCAGTTCGCAATACATGATTACCACCGTAATCCATGCAAGTAAAAGATCCTTAACAACCCCCGTGTGAACGGGCGCTGAGTCCAAACTATAGTACTATCGTTGCTAAGGCAGGTAGACAGCATTCCATGTGTAAACATAACAAACAAGCGTTCATAAGCCACGTATAACATGCGTAAATGGTTTAGCATTAAAATAGCTTGAGTAGTGTGATAGTTGTAGTTTGAATATTCGTAACGAATGTAACACCCAAAAGTGCTAAAAGCAAAAAGGGTTCGAGTATACTCACAGTGATTATGGATTGAAGGGAGCGCTTTTCAGCGAGTACGGTTAGCCTGAATAGATTCGATAGCGTAAGGATAAGTGGCACGCAAAACAGTACAAGGTGAGAGTGGGTAGGGTGACTGGTCGTGCGGATTGGTAATCCGTGCGAGTGGTAATCCGTGCGAGTGGTAATCCGTCCGGATTAGTCACTCGTGCGGGTTGTTGTCCGTGCGGACAAGTTATTCGTGCGAGTGGTGATCCGTCCGGATTAGTCACTCGTGCGGACTGTTATCCGTGCGGACAAGTAACCCGTGCAGATTACACTTCGTCCGGACGAGTCACCCGTGCGGGTAACATGTTCGTGCGGGTAACGATTCGAGTGGATTGTTTCTTCCTAAGTTAAGGATGTGTTTGTGTATGATGGCTTGTGCTTTGGAGTTTTCGTTGTAGCATTTAGAAAACATCTAAGTATCTCTATCCTTCAAGCCGGTCGCGCGGACGACAATCCGTCCGGATGGTAGTCCGTGCGGACACAACCTTAAGGGTGAGTCACTTGGTGGAGTCCGTCCGGATGGTAATCCGTGCGGACGATGGTAATCCGTCCGGACAGTCTGTTCGCGCGGACAAAGACAATCCGTCCGGATAGTCTGTCCGTGCGGACAACTTGGCCGTGCGGATGAACATGTTTGGATTTGTTTAAGGTCTTAGTATCTCATGATCCGAAGAGTAATCCATTCAGAGGTCTTCCGTCCGGATTTTCCATTCGTCGATACTCAAACCTTGCTTTTGAAAGTGGGTCCCAAGTGTAGTTCGTCCGGGTGACAACTCGTCCGGATCGTCCGTCCGTGCGGACCACTTGTCCGTGCGGACAACTTTTCCGTTCGGACAGTCTCTCGTCTGGCTGTCCCGTTCGTCTACTCTTGGTTTCTGTTGTCGTTTATCGAGACGTTCTGATTACGTGGCAACCACTTGGAATTGTGTTCTTACTCGCATGACTAAGCCGGCCAGGAACCACCCTAACTCGACCTGTCGGTGGCTCAGAACGGTCATTCCGGTTTGTCTCGTAATTAGGTGTCTTGAGGGTAGAATTCAGATCTAGGACTAGTGCATCACTATTATCGAGTAGAAGACTAGAACCGATCAGATTCGTACCGAAAAAGAAGGAGAAAACTTGAGTTTATTCCTTTCAACCCTTTTATTCTTTGAAAAGTTTAGATTTATGTGAAGTTGTTGTGAAATCTTGTGGAAATCGTTTAGATCTGAGTTATTCTTGGTGGAATGAGGTCAAGCTTGAAGTTCATGAGAACTTCATGATGACGTCACCCGAGAATACCTCAAATCTTGATGATTTCATGGTTAGAAGTTGAGATTTGAAAGATGGAAAGGTGTAGAATTGTGTAGTGATCAAGAATGTACAAGAATTAGTGCAAGATCTTACCTGGATTGAGAGAAATCTGGGAAAAGGTGAAGAATACGTGCGGTTCGGACGTCATTTGCCAAAAGTAGAAATTTGGAGAGTGACCCGTGTATTTATAGGATGCCAAAAAGGGAAAAGGGTAATCCGTGCGGATAGCACGTTACCCAGATTGGGTTATCCATCCGGATTGGTCATCCGCCCGTATTGGCAATCCGTGCGGATTGGCAATCCGTGCGGATTGGCAATCCGTGCGGATTGGCAATCCGTGCGGATTGGCAATCCGTGCGGATTGGCAATCCGTGCGGATTGGCAATCCGTGCGGATTGGCAATCCGTGCGGATTGGCAATCCGTGCGGATTGACCATCCGTTCGGATGTCGCCTGATTTGGTGCGTTCGGTGCGATGACGCTCTGGTTTCGGTTTTCGAGCAATTAGATAGGGTTTCCTAGTCAAATTACTTTCAGTCCCAACTACTTTGTATATGGTTCGACTCGGAATTTGGGTTCGGGTTCGTTTACATTCGAGTTAGACTTCGAGTTCGATTAAGTTCGCTTGATTATCACAACAACCCATAAATAAACATGCACAGGTAACACGTAAGGCACACACACACACACGTATAATGACGAGTAAAATACATAGCTCGAGTTACGATTTGATGTCGATTCGATTAGTATAGCTTAATTAACTTTATCGCATTGTTACTTCCTATCATTCACAGTCGTAGGTCGATTGAAATACGGTCAGCATGATTCGATTATTGCAATGAATGACACTTACTTCACATAATATAAATAAAATAAAAACATTTCTACGAGTCAAGTCGCGCGAA
>JARYGA010005561.1:0-43416 GCA_030545235.1 Helianthus tuberosus
ATGCCTCCTCAAGATTCCAACAGATCCAGATGGAACCCTCGGATCAGGAAGATACTGCCTTCATGACACCAACAGGTATTTATTGTTATACTGCTATGCCTTTTGGTTTGAAAAATGCAGGTGCAACATACCAAAGATTGGTAAACATGATGTTTAAAGACAAACTGGGGGACACCATAGAGGTGTACATCGACGATATGGTAGTAAAATCCAAGAAGGCTGAGGATCACCTCCAGGATATTAAGGGAGCATTTGATATCCTGGACCAATACAACATGAAGCTAAACCCTGCCAAATGCCATTTTGGAGTAGGAGCAGGAAAGTTTCTAGGATACATGGTGACCAAAAGAGGGATAGAAGCAAGCCCGGAGCAAATAAAAGCTATCTTGGACATTAAGTCACCTTCAAATATGAAAGATGTTCAAAGGTTAACGGGATGAGTAGCGGCATTAAACAGATTTATCTCAAGATCCTCGGAGAAGTGCAAGGAGTTTTATGATATCCTGAAGAAAAATAAAAAATTCGAATGGGGAGAGAAGCATGAAGCAGCCTTGCAGGATTTGAAGCAGTATCTGTCAACCGCACCTCTATTGATGAAGCCTGATGATGGTGAACCATTATCCCTGCATCTTACAGTATCAGGGAATGCAGTAAGTGTTGTCCTTGTAAAGAATCATGAAGGTCAGCAGTATCCTGTTTATTATGTTAGTAAAAGTTTATTAGATGCAGGAACTAGATATTCTCATTTAGAGAAATTGATATTAGCCCTAGTTATGGCATGAATGAAACTTAGACATTATTTTGAAACACATAGGATTCATGTTAAAACTAACTATCCTGTTAAGAATGTGCTTAGGAAACCCGAGATGTCAGGTAGGATGGCTAAATGGTCAGTAAAATTAACTGCCTACGATCTTGTGTATGAACCTAGAAATGCCATAAAGTCTCAGGCTTTAGCTGACTTTGTGGCTGATTTCAGTAGTGATATTCAAAATGCAGTAGACCTAGAAGTGCAACAACCATGAGAAAACTCAGAATCCTGGACATTATATACTGATGGTGCATCTAATGTGAGAGGTGTAGGATTAGGTATACTACTAAAATCGCCACAGGGGGACATATTACCCCAGGCTATTAGATGTGAGTTTCCTGCCACTAATAATGAAGCAGAATATGAAGCTTTAATCACAGGATTAGAATTGGCTAAGAGTATGAATATCAAGAATTTACAAGTATTTGTTGATTCCCTGTTGATTACTAACCATTTCAATGGATCTTATGCAGTAAAAGGTGAAAAATTAGCTGAATATCTAGAATTTGTCAAAAAATTAGTAGGATATTTCGATGTTTTTACACTTGAACAGGTACCCAGAGAGGATAATGCTGAAGCTGATGCGTTGGCAAATCTAGGATCATCAGTCAGGATACCGGAAGGAACCCAAATACCAATATTGCATGTCCTATATCCTGCGACGGATTCTCAGGATAAGGAGGTAATAAATGTGCAGAATATGCTCGAAGGTGTGATGCATGTCAAAGACATAGTAATATACTACATTAGCCTGCTGAACCACTGTATCCTATTGTTTCCCCTTGGCCATTCATGAAGTGGGGAATGGATATAGTAGGAAAATTGCCAAAGGCTCCAGGAGGGAAAGTCTTCATGCTGGCAACGACTGATGATTTCTCTAAATGGGTTGAAGCTGTAGCATTTGTCCAAGTTAGAGACCAAGAAGTAGTATCCTTCATAAAAAGGAATATCCTGACCAGGTTTGGAGTACCAGCTGAGATAATCTGTGACAATGGTTCTCAGTTTATATGTAAGAGGACTACTGACTTTTGCAAAAGTTGGGGAATTAAAATGATCACATCCACACCGGTACATCCTCAAGCAAATGGACAAGCAGAATCCTCAAACAAGATAATTGTCAACAATTTGAAGAAAAGGCTTGGAGCTAAGAAGGGAAGATGGGCAGAAGAATTACCCTTTGTCCTATGGGCTGATAGAATGACAGTGAAAAGTGCGACTGGTCAAACCCCGTTTTCCTTAGTATTTGGAGCGGAAGCCGTGATCCCGACAGAAATGGTGATACCTACAGCGAGATCCAACCTCAGGGATCCTGAGCAGAATCCTGAAGCACTTTGCCAGGAATTAGATACTGTTGATGAAACAAGAGATGCGACAAGGCTAAGGATGGCAGCATATCAACAGAGGATATCCAGAGTATATAACAAGAACATAAGAACTAGGAGGTTTCAAGTTGGAGATTGGGTGTTAAGAAAAGCATTTCAGATTACTACGAATCCTGCTGATGGAAAATTAGCTCCAAAGTGGGAAGGACCCTATGAGATTGAATCAGAATCGGGAAAAGGAGCATACCGACTCAAGAATATGGAGGGGGATATGCTACCAAGATCCTGGAATGCTATACATCTAAAGCTCTATTCCAAGTGGGTTTAGAATTTAATTTCTAACTCAGGATGGTATGAATTCTATCTTTTTAATATGTTTGATATTGTTTATTCCTTTGAACCCAATGCTGACTTAAGCATCGGAGGGGTGTTAGCCAGGCTAACACCTACCTTAGCTTACGGTTGTTTTGCAGTATATTCTTTGGGATATACCTCTAGGATACACACTCAGGATACTTCGAAAGACTAGAGAATTGGCCCCCTCTCTCACATTTAAGGGATCCTGACCCCTTCACAGGTTTAAAGGTATTCACCTTTCTCTCGAATTGGGTTTAAACACCCCGCCTGGAGCGCAAGTTATCCAGGGATAGTTCAAGATAGCGGGATCAGTCCATGTAAAAGTGGCTAACAATTTCGTTATTGTTGGCTATATCCTGGATCCTAAAGGTATACGAGGATTGATCACCCTCTCTCACGAAAGGGTATTTTCATACTCTCTAAGGTTTAAAGGTTTTCACCTTTCTAAGTCTTGGAGTTTATACACTCCCGCCGGTAGCGCATGAAAATTTGAGATTTTCCCCGGGATACTTATAGGTTTATCCCCAGGATACTAAGGATTTACCTCCAGTACATTTTAGGGTTTACCCCCTGTAACACGAGAACTGTTCAAACAATTGGAACTGGTGTTCAAAAAAATTCCTAAGTGTTTAAGGACTTTGTGCACAGGGGACATTCTTTCTGAGGCGATTGTGTAAGGCTCAAAGGATCAAATTCGGACTTAGTGTACCAAGTATTTCAGACTGGGGACACCTAAGTGGAAAAAGTTGCAAAAGGATTGGAGTTTGATAATAGGGTTACACCCTATTCCTGGTATGATCATTCCTTTATAAACCCTATCTAAGTTATTTGAATTTTTGGAACTGTGTTTGACAAAAACTTAAATATCCTGATTAGGATGTATTCTTAGAATATATTTTCGAAGTATATTTTTAAGATATGTCTCAGGATATTTGGTTGGAATATTCGGACATAATACTTGGATTAAAAACCAAAGCTCCAGTCAAACAAGTATTATCAAAATGAACTTTGTACAATAAACTGTTCTTTTTTCTTTTTAAACTTTATCTGAATTGTTTGAATTTTGAAAAACCCTATCAGACGAAAATCTTTGTATGATGTCGCCGAGTATACTGATCAGGATATTTTCAAAAATAATGGCAGTGATTTTGGAAAGCTAAAATTTAAACTAAACAATGCATGACAAAAGATTGAAAGACAACATCAAATAAGTCAAAAGGGGGTAGTATTATTCAAAATAAGCGATACTAGTTGATAACCAAAGGCTTCATCCTAAAACCTAGGACCCATCCACCTTTGGTTATCTAATTGTTTTAATTCAGGAAAAGAGAATTGTTCAAAGGACAAGAAATAAAACTGTTCAAACAAACATAACCATCAAATTTAGAAGGAATAAGTTTTATGAGGCAACGCCTTCCTCGTTCATCGCGTCTTCAATAGCATCCGCTTCAGGATTAGCTTGAACATCCCTCTCGGCTTCGCCACCAGCGCCAATTGGTGTTTCAACCGCTTTTGAAGACCCTTCAGCTACAGATTTAACAGGATTGCCGCCGAGACTCCTTAACTTTGTCTCCCAGACATCGACATCCCAAGAAGGGCATTCGAAACCCAGGGCCTTGGATTCATGGGCCATCTTTAGCCTGGCCTGAAGAAGGGAAGTAACGACAGAACTTTTAAGGACAGCCTGGTGTTCCTGGGTCATAGCCTTGAACTTGTCCTCGTAATGCTGAGATTTGGCAGCAGCAATCATGCCCTGGTCGGAAATGGTAACCTCGGCTTTCTTCAACTTGGACTCGAGCATCTTGTTGAGCCCACAGGATTCTTTGTACAAATGAACCAGACGTTCGAGGCCCTACACCCAAAGACACAGGTATTATGATAACCAGGATATTAGTTTGACGTATACGTCCAGGATATGGAATAAAGCTTTATACCTGGTTAAGAAAGGAAGTCATGAACCCGCTTGCTTTGATAAACCCGTGATTCTCATAGGGGAACGTATCAGAGATGGCAGGTGAATCAGTCTCCTTCCTTTTGCGAGAGCTTGAACTCCGGGGCTTAGTAGCTGGTGATGGCTTAGGAATGATTATGGCCTTGGAGCTGCTGGGCTTAGATGAGGCCGTAGCCTTGGGACTGGTCTCCTTCTTGACCTGGACGTGATCGGAGTAACTGTCCAGCTCCTCAAGGTCGAAAACTTCTGAGATCTTGGCTGGTGCTGCATAAAGGGGAAGTTCTAAATCCTTATTACTCTTTCATTATATTACGCTAATCAATTATTTATGAAATGACTCTTACTAGACATATCAGATGATGAATATTGACTGGAACTAGGGAGGTGTGTGGAAAAACTCCTGTCACCTTCCGGTAACTGGTAAATCGCTTCGATTCTTTTTTCGGATTCCGCAGTAGGAGGGGCTACTTCTTTAAAGTTCACTGCATAAAGACCAAATAAGAAAATATTAGCACAGGATAAAGGTCTGAAAGTATCTGGGGATATTCTTGAAGCCCTAAACCCTACCGGTGGTTAACCACTCCACCGGGAGGCTAGCACCCTCATGGATGGAGTCTCACTTGACAAAGAAGAATTTACGTTGACATCCATCCTCGTTCTTGGTGGCTTTAAGAATGAGGGGTTTGCTGGAAGTTGAAAAAAGTAAGAACCAGCTGGAACCGTGTGATCGGAGGCGGTAAGCAATCGGGATATCCTCGATGCAGAGCTCAGGACAATGAAGATTTTTTATTTGGTTGAGTACGACCGGTACTCTCCAAACCATGGGCATTGTTTGGGCAAAGGAAATACCAGTGGTTCGGAAAAACTGCATCATAAATTCAGGAAATGGATATTGAAGACCTAACGAGAAAGGGTATGCCGGAAAACAAACCCAATCGGCAGAAGAAACATCCGATCGAATTGATTGGTCAAATGGTCTAAAAATCGTGCCATCGGGGAAAGCGCCGAAGGCTCTCAATGCTGCAATGTCTGCATTATCAAAGGCACATATCTCCTTCTCGGGATTTTTAAGGAGGTTTTGCTGGACGAAGGTCTCCGACGATTCACCGGTTTGAGAGTAGGTTATGGTGGCCATTGAAAGAAGAATAAAGAAATTAACAGGAAATGAGGAAGGAATGAGTAATTACCTGGAGACACTGTTGATGATATTTGGTTTTCAAACAAAAAGAGAGAAGATATAGGGGCATAGTAGATATCCATCGAGTGAAAACCGCGTTGGAAGTTACATAGTGCTATCTTGACCGTCGTATCAATTTAATAACCTCAATTCGAGGGATAAGATTTAAAATATATCCGTTGGAATTGGTATACCAACAGATATATTTTGGGAACAATTGTTATGGGTGATTTTCTGCTCATAAATCCTGACTGATATTCTGACTTTGTTTGTTTTATTGTGGCCAGGATGCTGGATCAGGATATTGGTAACATCCTGATACGATATCCTGGTAATAACTATTTAACTCACGTACAGATTGTTGAAACCAGTCTCTAACGGTCAGGTGGACTTCTTCTCCTCAAGACTCGGACAATTCAGTTGGGTTATAGACGTTGAAGCCGGAAGACATGGACTACAACGTTAACATATGGAATATTCGCCGGATCCCGGAATAGTAGGATAGTTAGTTGCTTTCTTTTTACTATAAAAGGGGATTGATCGGATCAGATTAGGGACACAATCTTTCACACACTCTTTCTCTCTACTTGCAAACACTCACAACGCACTAACACTTGTACTCGAATTGCATTGCATTGTAACACTTAGTTGATCCGCATCATATCCTGAACTGTATCCTAATATTTGAAGTAATAGAAGAACAAGGCAGCTGCGATTGTCAGCTCCCGAGGTTTTGTGCCGGCCATCTAGATTGATCAAGGGCTTTCCTCGTACATCCTGTGTCACCCTTTACATTTTAGCTTATTGTTTGATCATAAATACGGCTCTATATCCTGGGCCGTATCCTGAAACTCTTTTTGCAAAAGACTTAACTAGCATATTTTCAACACACGTTTTTAGCACACTACCTCACTTAACTAATTTGATCACTTAATTGCTTCTGTAATTTTTGACCAAAACACTTGGCAAGCATATGGTAGAAGTAAGTTCCATGTCGGTCTCAAGTGTTTCACAAAAATACATCTTCAGCCGAGTGTTGAGTGATCTCCCGTGAGGTATGTGAACTTGTATATAAATGGAATTTTAAAGAGGCATGTTATGCCCAAATAAGTAATTTTTCTTATGAAACGTTCTAAATAAATCATAACGAATAGGATTGTAAATAACATAAAAATAAAGCCCAATAAAGATCTTGGAATCCTGACACTCAAGACAAGCCCCCCCACCCCCCCCCCCCCCCAAAAAAAAAAAAAAAAAAACTCCTCTTCTACCCATTGCATTTGGGAGTGTAAGCCACATTATAAAGAGTTTTGCTTGAGGACAAGCAAAGATTCAAGTGTGGGGGTATTTGATGTGTGTAAAATGCAACATATAAATTACATCAAATGAGGCATAAAACTAACCTTTTTTTAGTACTAATGTTGGAAAAAGTGTGCTTTTCTCTTCCTTTTGTATTTTCAGGATTAAATGAGTGTAAATGAACAAAAGAAGCAAATATGTAGCAAAATCCAACATAATTACAAGAAAAGGAATAAACGTGGCATGCCCGACCCCTCAACAGCATCTTCCCAAGCAAAAACAAGAGATCAGAAGGCTGAACACGCCTCGTGCCCAGCGGACACAGGGGCGTGCTCAAGTGTCTGCAGAAAAGACAAAGTTGTAGAAGCTTCAATTTCCCAACACGGGGGCATGCCCAGCTCAACACGGCCGTGGTCAACGCTAAGATTCGTAGAATCCAATCAAATCTTGATAGTACAGATACGCTACTGCACACGGGGCCGTGCCCAGCGGACACGGCGGCGTGGTCAACTAATGCAGACAAACTGCAATTAATTAAGAAAGAGAAAGTGGATGGACACGGGGCCGTGCCCAATGGACACGGGGCCATGTCCGGGCTTCTGTGTAGGCTATAAATAGAGATGCTTGGTTCACTTCAAAAGCATCCCTTGGCAAACCACCTCTCTCCCACTTCATCCACACTCCACCACCATCACAACACCCACATCCACCACCATCATCCATCATAGAGTGTGTGTAGTAGTCTCGGGATCCAAGATTGATAGTAAGAGTTCTTGACAATCAAAGGCCATGTTTGCCTAAGTCTCTTACATCACTTGGTGAAGATAGGCATTTAGTGTAATACTTTTGTTTTTTAATCTTTTCGCACTTTTTATTTGGTTTTGTATTAATGACTTTAATAACTAGTTTCTTATGTTGAAGGTGAAACTTCCTTATCATTTATCCATGGTGTCTTGGCATTATTTTACTGTCTATATAAAATAAAAGATTTAAACCATTCATATCTCTACGGTCTATATAGAGATATGTTTGCTACCTGGTAGGGGTTAAGGGAATGGTTTGGTAAGGTTCTTGCCTTGTTCAATGTATAGATCCTGCAAGGACTTGGGTCAAGCTTACTAGAACCTCCTTTAATACCCAATGGTATTGGATGGCGGGGGTGCGAATGGCTTGATCCCCTCATATGTAAACTACTATTAATACATTAACCCAACTACTTTGGATTGTATCCCTGCTGACTCAAACCACTTAGCCGAGGGTAACGTCACCTTCAAAAGAGGGGCCTACCACATTACGCATTAATAACTTAATTAATTATCTTTCAATAATCCAACCCTTTAGGATTGTATCCTTGCTGACTCAAACTACTGGGTTGAGGGTAACGTCACCTTCAAAAGAGGGGCCTACTACTATAACTAAGATAATCTCTTAAAAAGTGCAAAAGTGCGGAAAACATCAAAGGTTACACTAAAGGCGAGTCGGATCCAAGTGATTCATCTTGTCTATCTGTTTTTAGTTTTATTTTTATTTTCAGCATTTTTTAGTTTTTATTTTCATGTTTAAACCTTTTTTGAAAATTTTGATTTGATTAGACTTTGAGGATAAACCGGTATTAAAAGCTCTTGTGTCCTTGGACGACCTCAGTATCTTATCAACGCTATACTATGCTCACGATGGGTGCACTTGCCCAATGTGTGTTTAGTGTTAGTAGAATATCGTGTTTTATAAATTTAAAACTTGACTAAAGTATTAAAAAGGGCTAAAAATATATATAAAATTAAATAACGCTACACACGCATCAATAACCCAAATGATATCGTGACCAGAGGGCGTGCGAGGGAGTTTCATAATAAAATCCATAGCTATACTTTCCCACTTCCACATCGGGATTTCGGGTTGTTCGAGTAAACCAGAGGTTCGTTGACGTTCGGCCTTAACTTTTGAGCAAGTTAGGCATTTCGAGACATTCAGAGCGATATCCTTTTTCATGCCCGGCCACTAGTACCTAGAACGGAGGTCTTGGTACATCTTTTCGGCACCGGGGTGAATGGTATATCGAGATTTGTGGGCTTCTGTCAGCAATATCTCTCGGAGGTTATTGCAACTAGGAATTCAAATACGGTCGAGATAGTGGTAAATACCGTTCGATTTAGTCACTAGCTGAGTTTCGGCACCACACTTCATTTCCTCTTTCAAGGTATTCTCAATGATGCATGCGTGTTGAGCATCGCGAAATAGAGCTTCGAGGTCATTCTGGGCTTGAGCGTTACAAATACTATACACATAGCTTCGTCAACTGAGAGCATCGGCTACAACGTTTGCCTTGCCCGGATGGTAGCGTATCTCGCAATCATAGTCGTTGAGAAGTTCAACCCATCTGCGAAGGAGAATGAAGAGGGCGTCGCGGGGCACGAGCCGCCCTTCGATCAGCTCTATAAAAGGGGCCGAAGGCCTCATTTCTTCACCATTCAATTCTCTTTTTCTCTCTCAAAATTCAAGTAGACATAACAATCGTGTATTATACCCCTAAAAAGCGAAGCTCTGCCTCGTTGTAAGTATTTTAACCCCTGGACACTAAGTCGATACTCTACCCGATTGATTTAGGACTCCGTAACGCATGTTAAGGCTCTGCCTGACTCAGTTCATTGGAGTTCTATCTCGTGTTGTATGGCTAATGTGATTTGGGTTATCTTACTAACATGTGTGCATTGTTTAAATTTTAATAGATAAAAATAATCAGGAGGGCCATCATGAAGCAACAGAAAGATATAGAAATATCTAAGTCTAGAAATGTGAGTACATCTTATTTTGTTACCTTTTTGCGAGTACATTCTCTTTTTGTAAACCCTTTTTATGAGTCGTTGTTCAAATATTTTACAAAACCCTAAATGTTTTTCAAGATACTTATAGTGATTAAGTTTTTGTAATTCTACAATTATCATCAGTATGTGGGGTTTTGTATACATTACTTGACACTCGTTACTATTGCGAATACTAGCATGACCGCAAGCATGGGGGACAACGGTTGCCCAGTAGCAATACTGTATTGAATAATTGGATAGATATATATATTGTAAATCTTAATACTGTAAAGTTATAAAATCTGTTTTGATTAAACTGGGATGCACTCGCCACTATTTATTGCTGATAAAACCTTTTTAAAACGCGTTTCAGGTAACTTAGTGTGAAGCCAATTGTAACACCTGTGCCTCCACGGCCATCAAACAAATACCAAACCAATGAAATATTATATTTCATACTTGGGATTTGTAAAAATATGTGTATCATTTGCACATATCAATTCTTGTTCAATTTCAAACTCTAAATCGCTTTCTGGAAGGTTATACGCGCACTGATGCGTAAATATAACCAGTTTAATGCAACAAACACTCCGGAGTAGCGACATAGGATTAACATACCTTAAATAACCTTTACATAACTTAGAAATAAGTTTTGGAAGGTTTGGTATGCCGAAATCAAGTTTAATCGCTTACAGGGACTAAAGTTGACAAACTGCGAAAGTATGCCAATTTGAACTGTAACAGACCTTCCGGAACATGACCATAAGTTAAACATACCATAAATATCCTTTACATAGCTTAGAAATAGGCTTTGAGGGGTTCGGTGTGCTACAATAAACTTTTGGGTCATTCAGGGACTAAAAGTGTCAAAAAGTGCACAAGTTTGCATTTTCGCGCATAACTTACGTTCTGAATACATCCGGACATCCAAAAAATTATGTTAGCACTAAAATATTTTATTTTAGTGTTCGCCATAAGAAAAATCCATTCGTCACGTCATTTGGATCGTTTTTCGCATTCGGGACCAGATTCGATGTATTAGCCGTTGTTTAATTCACAACCACACATTCTAACTTGCTTAGTCAGCGGATAAGGATGGAATTTAAACACCTAAACACCATGACATTTCAACACATGTATGGATGGAATTTAAACACCTAAACACCATGACATTTCAACACATGTATGGATGGAATTTAAACACCTAAACACCATGACATTTCAACACATGTATGGATGGAATTTAAACACCTAAACACCATGACATTTCAACACATGTATGGATGGAATTTAAACACCTAAACACCATGACATTTCAACACATGTACGGATGGGATTAAGGCACGTTTTCCATGAAACGATCTTAACGGTTCGGGTATTCCTATAAATACCCCATACCCCCCATTGCTAAAATTACTAGAATTCTGATTTGAGAACCTCTAAGTTGAAACCATTGTTTCATACCTGAGATTCTTGAATCGGGATTAGCATTCGGGGACCCTTCGTAAGTATTCTTTCGTTCTTTTCCTTATTTTATTGCTTTTCGAGTCCGAAAGTCAAACTTTGTTTGACTTTCAGCGTTGACCAGTAATGGTCAATGCGAAGTTCTTTTGAACTTCGCAACGTGATTGTAATCACGTTGGTTATAGTCCCTTGGGACTATGCCTACTGATTACTACGTTGTCTAGGGTCGTAGGGTAAGCGATCTGATAAATCGCTTATACCTTCGAACCCGACCCAGTTTGGTCGATCATTAGGATCCGACCAAATACATTAGGTGACCATAGTAGGTAGGGAATAATCTTCCGAGGTTATACCCTATGGTCACATCGTTTGAGTAGTTGTATGATAGGTGGTTTATATGCCTTAGGTAAATTACCAGAATACCCTTTTCATGTATAATTGGTAATTAAGCATATGTAACCTAAACTTTTGTCACATAACTGATTATGTAACATGTTTAGGCATATAACACTTGTCATAGGACTAGTTAGACGGTCCGAACGCGTTTCACGCGCACGACGCGTTAAAGTAGCATAAGTTACCTTAATGGGTCGCGATGGGTCGATAATACTTAGGTTAAGTTTCATTTAGTATGTAGGCTTTGTTAAACCATATCATATGAGTTCCTACACTCATTTGGTTTACAAACCCTCCTGCTACCCAGTCTTCCGATTTAGGTCCGGGTTAATTATGTAGTTACCTATATTAGGTACCGTTTGATTTCCGGGACTCCTCTAGCTTACTTGGTAGTTGTTCAAGACTCCTAAGCACTCCCAGGCGAGTACATTATTCCCCTATTTTACTGTTTTCAACTGTTTTGGGGTGACTCATATGTGCTAAATGTTTTATCAATAGTTTTAAGAACAATTACAATGTGGTTTCAAGAACAATAACAATTATTTCAAGAACGCTAACAATGATTTCAAGAACGAATACAATGATTTCAAAAACTAATAACAATTTCAAAAAGTGAACAAACTTGTTGGTTGTAGTTTACATGACCGATGACATTCATTAGCAATGATCAAGCCGACCAGTATTAGGTTATGGTACCATAGGATCTGACAAATCCCGTTATTTACTGCACCCATTGTTATGTGTGGGGGTTGTGGGTAACGACTGAATCTGTAATTATTAACTTATCCTTTGGTAAGGGTTTGTTAAGAACGAGAGCGAGAGCGAGATGGAGCGAGGAACGCGTCAAGAAGGTTTGAATGTTATTAGAGAATCGACCATAAAGTAGTTTCACAATTAAAACAAGAACGATTAAAACAAGAACAAGTTTTAACGATTGGGTAAACATTTGTACATGATTGACATTTGATCATGTATTTTCCACAAAACATAACTTTGATTTAAACCAAGTTTTACTTCAATACTTTGTTTTTGTGCATATGGTTTAGTTGAGACATTTCACTTGCCATACATGGATATTTGACATAGACATTTGACATGGATATTTGACATAGACATTTGACATGGATATTTGACATAGACATTTGACAATTTATTTAAACATAGACATTTTACATTGTTTGGTTTGGTTTGATTAAGTGATTAAGTAACGATGTGTGTGTAATATGATACAAGCATGGTGGATACGCCGCTGGTACTTCCTATATATAAGTGTTTGTATGGTATTACATATTATAGCGTTATTTGAATCATTTCAGTTTGAGACATAGAACATTTTATACAAATAACATACTTTTCACAAGACATTGATTTATAAACAACTTATCTTATGCAAACTCATTTACATGGTTATTCATTTAATCATGCATTATTTTCTTATTTATACTTATCATCCGAACTTATTATTTTTCAAATGATTTACAAAGACAAAGCAAATTACAAGGTTCATGACTAAACATTTTCTTAAACAGAAGTCATGAATCTTATTTTCACAAAACCTATGTACTCGCCAGCATTTCTTTGCTGACCTCGTTTTCACATATGTTTCAGGTATTGTTGGATGATATCGATTGATAAGATGCATGCTCACATAGGACTGGACAAGGCCTTAGTGACTCAATAACAATGATAGACTATGTTTAAATAGTGTATTTAGATTTTCAGACGATGTAATTACTCAATGTTTAATAAAACGAAACACTTTTGGTATCCATGGTTATGAAACATTAATTCTGTTGCAACACGCCCCGATGTTTCCGCCGCGATTTGTTGTTTTACGCGGTCGGGGTGTGACACCAATAGATGGTATCAGAGCCAATGGTTATAGGGAATTAGGTTATTAGTAATTAGTAATGCTTTGACCTAGTCTATAACCTTCTTAGGACCCTAACGCGAGTTTACTTGCGTTTAGTCATAAAACAATACCGTCGCCTATCCTTAGGCGACGAGCACAACAAGAACATAAATTTCAAAACCGCTTTGAAAACTAATCATCTGTTCTAGGATGATTGATTACTAGGTTTTGAACCCTCTATTGTAAGGTTTTGAACTCTCTATTATATGGTTTTGAACCTCTTTGAGTTTTCAAAACTTCGTCAAGGTTTTGGGTTTTAAATAATGTGAACACGTGCAAACTGGAAGGGTGAATGCCTGTATTCTGGGTTTTCTGTCTAGGCAAGCACTTCGTATACATCTCATCAGACGCGAGACCAGTTGTGCTTACCTGGGAATTCTTGGGATGAGTGTTCACTTATAGGAGAGCATGTCTTCGCGATACATTATTTTTGACCCATTTACTTTGATAGTCACCATCTCATTTGTTTGCCTTAGGTAACAAACAAATGATCGCAATCTTCATGCGTTATCATTCTGTTTTGATTGTCCAATAATCTTTCACCTGTTTCTCCCTATGCCTTTCTTTTTCTTCAAGAATGTCTCTTCATCACGATGACGCCCAGATATCTGAGCAAGCAGCCAAATTCGCTCAACGAATAGGCGAAGTAGTCCTGAAGACTGTTGAATTAGCTACTGCCATGTATCATCTCCAGGATGAAGCCACTCAAGAGTCACCAAGACAGGCAGGACCTAGTCAGGCGACAACACCATCAGCCAATAAACCAATCGAGGAATCAAAGACCATGGATGAACGATCCCTTAAGAAGTCAAAGAAGCGAAAGGCTTCTCAGAACTTCGCCATGGTCGCTCACAATGGTAAAGCAGTCCCCAACCAACCAGCTTAACCCCTGCTAGGTGTGTATGGCTTTTCCTATGATACCTACATCAAGGAACTATGTACCTTACAAACTACTCTTGTGATTTCTCTCTTTCAAATGATTGCTCATGATTCCCTCAAAAATTTTAAGTACTCGTTTCACTCTAAGAAACAAAGTACAGAAAATTAAGTGACATTATGAGTAATCGTGCTTTTCGCACATCTGTGCCTTTAAATCCTTGGTTAGATAACTAAGGGTATTTTCAAATCTCATACCCATTACGTTTTGATTTTTTTTCAACATACACAGTACCAGTATTTCAAAACAATCTTCATGATCTCAAAACATTTCATATAGTTTGAAAACAATTTTTCTAGATGCATTGTCTATGTTATTTCAAAAACATTGGCCATGTTATCAAAACCAACCTTTCTAATTTCAAAATATTTCATATAGTCTGAAGACAATATTAACACAATACATTTTCTGATCAAGTGCATGATTTCGAAAAGCATCATTCATGTCTTTCAAAAACCTTATACATAATTTCAAAATTCATCTCGCATGATTTTAAAACATTTTTGTAAATATATCTACCTAATACACCTACTTTATGATTTCAAAAACTATTATATATAAGGTTTCAAAAACGTTAAACACATTTTTCTTAAAAGAACCCCATGCATAGTTTTCAAAAATATTTTCCTCATACATTGACTTAACCTTCAAAATTCTGCTTCATATGTCGCCTTGACATATCAAGCATCTCAACTTCATAAGCATTTTACATCATGTTTTGACCTAAGCACATCCAGTGCAAGGTTTCAAAACATCTTCAACTTCTAAAATTCATATGGGATCTTTTTATCTTTACAATTAGATCCTTGTGGATGATTATCATTCAAATCAGAGTCCTTAATTGGATTCCTTATGTACCTTAATTCGAACACTTCGGTTCCTAATAATCGAAATCGAATTTTCTTTTTGAATCTTTCTATCTTTATAGTTGGATTCTTGGTAACGTTTAAAGTACCAAATGAAATCCACGGAATGGATTCCTAGTGTGCTTTAAATGCATGTACGCAATTTACAAGACAAATTAACAAACAATTTTGTGGTTATGTGATATATGTTTATGTGTTCTCCTCTATGATTTTTGTGCTTTCGTATACTCTGGATATTCGTTATCCAAATCCTCGTAGAATCTTTCATATCTTCATATGATGGATTCGTAGTAGGATATCCAAAAAGGTACTACCTTAAATCCTTAATGGGCTTCTATGTAAGAGTTAAGACCCTTGGATTATATAGTACTACTCCATGATTCATAAGAGACCCTTTAGTGGTCTAGTCAAAAAGATTGATTCACAATTTGGTTAAAGAACGACATCTAGTGATGTAGCTGAACAGACTCCTTGATAGTCTATTTAGATCATTTAATGATTTAATTAAAAGGATTCTATGGCGGTCTAGTCACACTCATCACAGGATTGTTCATTTGGTTTCACACTACACATTATAAAATAGACTGTGTGAACTGGGCAAGGAATTGTCTAATTATGGACGCGTACATAATTATGAAATTTAGTGCACAGAAAACCAGTAAGATTTATTATGTGTAAGAACCGATAGCGACAACAATAACAAAATGACAACGATGTAATGGAGGTACGGTGGACGCACCAATGACACTTCATATACTTGTATATAAGTGTCCCTCTTACATTGCAAACATAATGTTATTAAGGTTCCTAGAAGTTCAAGAACCCTAACCAATGTTGTTCGATCTTTTCAACTTCATGTTTTAAACTCTCACAAGTTTCCTCTAAATAAATTTCGGGACGAAATTTCCTAAAGTAGGGGAGACTGTAACACCTGTGCCTCCACGGCCATCAAACAAATACCAAACCAATGAAATATTATATTTCATACTTGGGATTTGTAAAAATATGTGTATCATTTGCACATATCAATTCTTGTTCAATTTCAAACTCTAAATCGCTTTCTGGAAGGTTATACGCGCACTGATGCGTAAATATAACCAGTTTAATGCAACAAACACTCCGGAGTAGCGACATAGGATTAACATACCTTAAATAACCTTTACATAACTTAGAAATAAGTTTTGGAAGGTTTGGTATGCCGAAATCAAGTTTAATCGCTTACAGGGACTAAAGTTGACAAACTGCGAAAGTATGCCAATTTGAACTGTAACAGACCTTCCGGAACATGACCATAAGTTAAACATACCATAAATATCCTTTACATAGCTTAGAAATAAGCTTTGAGGGGTTCGGTGTGCTACAATAAACTTTTGGGTCATTCAGGGACTAAAAGTGTCAAAAAGTGCACAAGTTTGCATTTTCGCGCATAACTTACGTTCTGAATACATCCGGACATCCAAAAAATTATGTTAGCACTAAAATATTTTATTTTAGTGTTCGCCATAAGAAAAATCCATTCGTCACATCATTTGGATCATTTTTCGCATTCGGGACCAGATTCGATGTATTAGCCGTTGTTTAATTCACAACCACACATTCTAACTTGCTTAGTCAGCGGATAAGGATGGAATTTAAACACCTAAACACCATGACATTTCAACACATGTATGGATGGAATTTAAACACCTAAACACCATGACATTTCAACACATGTATGGATGGAATTTAAACACCTAAACACCATGACATTTCAACACATGTATGGATGGAATTTAAACACCTAAACACCATGACATTTCAACACATGTACGGATGGGATTAAGGCACGTTTTCCATGAAACGATCTTAACGGTTCGGGTATTCCTATAAATACCCCATACCCCCCATTGCTAAAATTACTAGAATTCTGATTTGAGAACCTCTAAGTTGAAACCATTGTTTCATACCTGAGATTCTTGAATCGGGATTAGCATTCGGGGACCCTTCGTAAGTATTCTTTCGTTCTTTTCCTTATTTTATTGCTTTTCGAGTCCGAAAGTCAAACTTTGTTTGACTTTCAGCGTTGACCAGTAATGGTCAATGCGAAGTTCTTTTGAACTTCGCAACGTGATTGTAATCACGTTGGTTATAGTCCCTTGGGACTATGCCTACTGATTACCACGTTGTCTAGGGTCGTAGGGTAAGCGATCTGATAAATCGCTTATACCTTCGAACCCGACCCAGTTTGGTCGATCATTAGGATCCGACCAAATACATTAGGTGACCATAGTAGGTAGGGAATAACCTTCCGAGGTTATACCCTATGGTCACATCGTTTGAGTAGTTGTATGATAGCTGGTTTATATGCCTTAGGTAAATTACCAGAATACCCTTTTCATGTATAATTGGTAATTAAGCATATGTAACCTAAACTTTTGTCACATAACTGATTATGTAACATGTTTAGGCATATAACACTTATCATAGGACTAGTTAGACGGTCCGAACGCGTTTCACGCGCACGACGCGTTAAAGTAGCATAAGTTACCTTAATGGGTCGCGATGGGTCGATAATACTTAGGTTAAGTTTCATTTAGTATGTAGGCTTTGTTAAACCATATCATATGAGTTCCTACACTCATTTGGTTTACAAACCCTCCTGCTACCCAGTCTTCCGATTTAGGTCCGGGTTAATTATGTAGTTACCTATATTAGGTACCGTTTGATTTCCGGGACTCCTCTAGCTTACTTGGTAGTTGTTCAAGACTCCTAAGCACTCCCAGGCGAGTACATTATTCCCCTCTTTTACTGTTTTCAACTGTTTTGGGGTGACTCATATGTGCTAAATGTTTTATCAATAGTTTTAAGAACAATTACAATGTGGTTTCAAGAACAATAACAATTATTTCAAGAACGCTAACAATGATTTCAAGAACGAATACAATGATTTCAAAAACTAATAACAATTTCAAAAAGTGAACAAACTTGTTGGTTGTAGTTTACATGACCGATGACATTCATTAGCAATGATCAAGCCGACCAGTATTAGGTTATGGTACCATAGGATCTGACAAATCCCGTTATTTACTGCACCCATTGTTATGTGTGGGGGTTGTGGGTAACGACTGAATCTGTAATTATTAACTTATCCTTTGGTAAGGGTTTATTAAGAACGAGAGCGAGAGCGAGATGGAGCGAGGAACGCGTCAAGAAGGTTTGAATGTTATTAGAGAATCGACCATAAAGTAGTTTCACAATTAAAACAAGAACGATTAAAACAAGAACAAGTTTTAACGATTGGGTAAACATTTGTACATGATTGACATTTGATCATGTATTTTCCACAAAACATAACTTTGATTTAAACCAAGTTTTACTTCAATACTTTGTTTTTGTGCATATGGTTTAGTTGAGACATTTCACTTGCCATACATGGATATTTGACATAGACATTTGACATGGATATTTGACATAGACATTTGACATGGATATTTGACATAGACATTTGACAATTTATTTAAACATAGACATTTTACATTGTTTGGTTTGGTTTGATTAAGTGATTAAGTAACGATGTGTGTGTAATATGATACAAGCATGGTGGATACGCCGCTGGTACTTCCTATATATAAGTGTATGTATGGTATTACATATTATAGCGTTATTTGAATCATTTCAGTTTGAGACACAGAACATTTTATACAAATAACATACTTTTCACAAGACATTGATTTATAAACAACTTATCTTATGCAAACTCATTTACATGGTTATTCATTTAATCATGCATTATTTTCTTATTTATACTTATCATCCGAACTTATTATTTTTCAAATGATTTACAAAGACAAAGCAAATTACAAGGTTCATGACTAAACATTTTCTTAAACAGAAGTCATGAATCTTATTTTCACAAAACCTATGTACTCGCCAGCATTTCTTTGCTGACCTCGTTTTCACATATGTTTCAGGTATTGTTGGATGATATCGATTGATAAGATGCATGCTCACATAGGACTGGACAAGGCCTTAGTGACTCAATAACAATGATAGACTATGTTTAAATAGTGTATTTAGATTTTCAGACGATGTAATTACTCAATGTTTAATAAAACGAAACACTTTTGGTATCCATGGTTATGAAACATTAATTCTGTTGCAACACGCCCCGATGTTTCCGCCGCGATTTGTTGTTTTACGCGGTCGGGGTGTGACACCAATAGAAGTCAGCTGGAGAGCACTGAAGGCTTAGAAAAGTGGCTATAAAAGTTACCTAAATAAAAAGGAGATTATGTTTTCAATAATTGTTTATCCCTATAAATGTATTATAAATGAAACATGGGTTTTATCCCATTTATTTATTACAAAAATATGGTGTTTTAAACTCGGATAAATATTTCCTAACAACGGTCTTGATGAAAATTTTCCGTTGCATAATTAATAAACACCGATACCATCTGACTGGCTCGCGGCTCCCGCTCCCATGGTGGGGTCGGGGGCTGTGACAGTGTAGCTCTTCTCGTGGACCTTGAGTTGTCGAGACGCGTACGCGATAACTTTGTCTCTTTGCATAAGGACACAGCCAAGACCTAGGTTAGAGGCATCACAGTAAACAACAAAATCGTCATTTTCATCGGGGAGTGCGAGAACAGGAGCGTTGCAAAGCATACGCTTAAGAGTTTGAAAGGCGTTCTCTTGGTTAGAGCCCCAGATAAAAGGTTTATCCTTATGCATTAGGGCTATGAGAGGCACGACAATTTTAGAAAATTCGGCGATGAATCGACGGTAATAGCCCGCTAATCCAAGGAATGAACGGATTTCGGAGGGAGTTTTCGGTGTAATCTAACTCTTTACAGCTTCAATCTTCGCGGGGTCGACGTGAATTCCTTGACTGTTAACGATATGACCGAGGAATTGAACTTCCTCGAGCCAAAATTCACACTTGGAGAACTTGGTGTAGAGGCGATTTCCTTGAAGAAGCTCGAGAACTAAATGAAGATGCTGCGCATGTTCGGCTCTCGACTTCGAGTAGATAACGATATCATCGATAAACACAATGACGAAGTGATCCAAAAAGGGTTTGCACACACGGTTCATCAAATCCATGAAGACTGCGGGTGCGTTTGTGAGACCAAAAGGCATGACCACAAATTCGTAATGGCCATAACGAGTACGGAAAGCGGTTTTCGGGATGTCTTGCTCTTGTATACGCAACCGATGATAGCTAGAACGTAGGTCGATTTTCGAGAAACACATAGCGCCTTGAAGTTGGTCAAATAAGTCATCGATTCGGGGTAGCGGGTAGCGGTTCTTAATGGAAAGCTTGTTAAGTTCTCTATAATCGATGCACATTCGGAACGATCCATCCTTCTTTTTCACAAAAAGAACGGGTGCGCCCCATGGTGATGTGCTAGGGCGTACAAAGCCTTTATCAAGCAATTCTTGGAGTTGGCTAGATAGCTCTCACATTTCGGATGGTACAAGGCGATAGGGAGCTTTTGCAACAGGTGTCGCACCTGGGATTAAATCAATACGAAAATCGATATCGCGAGTAGGGGGTAGACTAGGTAAATCGTTGAGAAAAACGTTAGGAAAATCACAAACAACAGGAACGTCTTTCACGATTTTCTTCTCATCAGCTGGTACTACAATATGGGCTAAAAAAGCGTTGTACTCCTTGCGTTAGTACTTACTCGCTTGGGTACAAGACATAAGCTTCAATTATTTTGAGAGTACTTCACCGTAGACACATAATTGATCACCGTTCGAAAGGGAAAAATGAATCATCTTTTCGAAACAAACAATTTCAGCATTATTCTCACGAAGAAAATCCATGCCTACTATAACGTCAAAGCTACCTAGTTGCATAGGTATGAGATCGATCGGGAAAACGTGATTGTTGAGTTCAAGAGTACAATCACGGAAAATAGAGCTGACGGCAACGCTTCTTCTGGTGGCAACTTCTATGTCAAATGTCGTTGGGAGGTTAGCGCGTTTACGTTTTAGAAGCCTTTCGAATTCAAACGATACAACACAGTTATCGACTCCAGTATCAAATAAGCATGAAGCATAAATACCACTGGCAAGGAACGTACCGTTGACAACATTGTTGTCAGTCTGAGCCTGGCGGACATTGATGTTGAAGGTTCTTCCGCGGGCTGCTTGTTGTGGCTGTTGCTGCTGCTGTGGATCTTGTTTCACAATACGCTGTGGACAGACATTTGCAAAGTGGTTCGGGTCACCGCACGAGCAGCAGTCACGTGCGTGAACAACGGGTGCAGGAACTACTGGGTTAACCTAAGGAGCGAGTTGTTTAGCTGGCGGTGCAGGAAGAGCTTGAGGAGCTTGCTGACGAGGGCCTGAGCGGCAGTGAGCTGTGTAGTGCCCATAGAGGTTGCAGTTGACACAAAAATGGCAGTTTGTCCCCACTGGATGATGATAAGTGCAAGTAGAGCACAGTGGGTGAGTACAAGTATACGCACGCTTAGCAGGCGGTACGTTGGGAGTAGTAACCTGACGAGTCTTGGTGTTGGGCGGTGCTGCGACTACCGCGCAGTTCTTGTTGGAGTTCCTTCACTTGCAACTTTGGCGACTAGACTTGGGAGCTTGAGACGGAGCAGAGTCGGTGCTTGGAGTTGCAGTAGCTTGGTTGAGACTCTTGGTCGAGGTTTTGAAGACTTCGGCCAAGACTCGCTTGTCATTGATCTCTGCTGCGAGCTGATAAGTTTCCTCGATTGTAGCAGGTTTCGCTGCTTGAACAAAGTCAACGACACAATCTAGAAGAGCGCGAATGTACTTCTTAATGGCCTTCTCAGGAGTGTCCACTTGACTTGGACAGATGATGCTCAACTACTTAAATCAGGCAGTGAGACCAGAGTTATCACCACCATCTTGCTTGATGTTCCAGAATTCATTCTCCAGATTCTGGACTTCGTGGGGAGGACATAATTCCTTCATCATGAGCCCTTTCAGCTCCTCCCATGCGAGACCATAGGCTGCATCATTACCGCGCCTATTGCGCTCAGCGGTCCACCAATCAAGTGCCCTTGACTGAAAGACTCCAGTGGCGTTCACAGTGCGGAGATTCTCAGGACATCCACTTTGATGGAAAGTAACTTCGATTGCATCAAACCATTGAAACATCATACTGGGTCCATCTTCACCAGTAAAGTTCATAGGACCACATGCTTTGAATTGCTTGAAGCTGAATGGAGTTTTAGGCATGTCATTCTTGGAATCCACTGATGAGGTGCTGCTGACAGCATTAATTTCACTGACAATTTGAGGGATCACCTTGGCCACGAGAGGGGCGATTCGTTTGTCAGCATTGTTCCGCTGCACAGTGCGGCGAGTGTGTGAGCCAAATGAAGACATCTGCGAACAGATTTGGATGAGATTCGATTATGTTGGGTTTGGTTAAGAGTTTAGCATTTTACAACATATCTATTATTATTATTATTATTATTATTATTATTATTCATGCAAGGTACAGGATCACACACTCACGTAGGCACTTAATCACATAGACATGTTAGCACGTATTCACATAAGCACATAATTCATATAAACACATATTTTGCACGTATTCACCTTCATTTCAAATAAGCGTAGCGCGTGCGAGATAAGCGAGATATAGTGTATTGTCACACCCCAAACGATGGCGGAAACATCGGGGCATGGCACTGAGCGAAACAGATTGTCCAGAAGTTTCCATAACAATTATCATTACTATTCAATTTAAAATAACATGTCCCATACCATGTCTCAAACAGTAAACAAATTATTACAGATAAAGTCTAGGCAAATCATTCTGTTCCGACAACTCAGATTTAAATAGTGCAATTGTTTATCTGCTTCTAGAGACCCTTGATTTAATTACTACAGACAACTATTTGTTGGGCTCTAAAGCTTTATTCTAGCTTCAATTTCCTACCACGTGTGCATCCTAAGAACCTGTCACATACATTAAAATAAAGTCAATACATATAATGTAAAGGTGAGCATACAAGTTTGATAATAGCATATAAAGATCGAATTCGTTTACGCATAACCAGCACGTACACATAGTGAAATGAAGCACGTTAGTTATCGACATAGATCCATCGATACCAATGACTGTGGGTTGACTGCCAAATGCAGTTCGCAATACATGATCACCACCGTAACCATGCAAGTAGTTGTCCTTAACAACCCCCGCGAACGGGTGCTGAGTCCAAACTATAGTACTATCCTTGCTAAGGCAGGTAGACAACATTCCATGTGTAAACATAACAAACAAGCATTCATAAGCCACGTATAACATGCATTAACGGTTAGCGTTCAAACAGTATTGAGTAGTGTGTTTGATATGATTTGAATAGTTGTAACGTATGTAACACCCAAAAGTGCATAAAGCAAAGAGGGATCGAGTATACTCACAGCGGTTGATGGATTGAAGGGAGCGCTTAGCGAGTAAGGTTAGCTTGAATAGATTCGATAGCATAACGATAACCGATACGTAAAACGATACAAAGTGTGAGTGGGTCGGATAGTAGTTCGATCGGATGGTAATCCGAGCGGGCAGCAATCCGTGCGGATGACAATCCGTTCGGATGGTCATCCGGTCGGATGGTGGTCTGGTCGGATGACTATTCGAGTGGATTGTTTCTTCCTATGAGATGAATGTGTTTGTGTATGATGGCTTGTCTTTTGAAGTTTTTGTTGTAGCATTTTAAAAACGTTGAAGTATCTCTATCCTTCAAGTCGGTCGATCGGACGGTCAGTCGTGCGGACAGCAATCCATTCAGATTGTCATCCGGTCGGACGGTAGTCCGGTTGGACAACGACCTTAGTGATGAGGTTACTTTGTGGGAACAATTCATAGCAGAAGAGTCACTCGATCGGATGTCCATCTGACCGGGTGGCAACCCTGTTGATGAACATGTTGGAAATTGTTTAAGTCTTTAAAGTCTTAGTATCTCATGATCCGAAGAGTAATCTGGTCGGATGGTCGTCCGATCGGATGACAATTCGTTCAATACTCAAACTTCAGGTAAGGTTGCTTAGATGTGGGTCCCAAGTGTGATCCGTTCGGATGACCTATTCGCTCGGACAGTAGTCCGGTCGGATAGTATTCCGTTTCGATTGTTTCGTCCATCTTACACTTGGTCATTTTGATTGTTTGTCGTTTTATTGAGGTATTTTGACATCGTGTTAACCAACAGAACCCCCATTTTGACCCAGATGACCAAACCGACCAGGAATCTCCCTAGTTCGGCCAGTTATCGGCTCGAGACGGTTGTTCTTGTTTAACCCAAAATTGGTTAACCTCGTGGATAGAATCCAGATCTTGTGCCATGTAACCACTGGAGTGATTTGTAAGTCGGCACAGGTTCCGTTTCTATCGGTTTGAAGGCTTTGAGTGCAAAAGAGTTGAAAGAAGGTTGGAAAATCCGTCTTTCACTCCTTTTCACTGTGTATATGTTTAGATCTATAAAAGATCCTTGTTTGTTCATGTGGAAATCGGCTAGATCCAAGTTATTCTTGGTGGATTGAGGCTAAAACATGAAGTTCTTCAAAAACCCATGATGACATCATGCTAGAACACTTGAATCTTGATGATTTCATGGTTAAAAGTTAAGATTTGAAAGTTAGAAAGGTGTAGGAGTGCGTGTAGATCAAGAAAGTACAAGATTTAGGACGATATCTTACCGGGATTGAGAGAAATCGAAGAGAAGGTGGGTTGAGCGTGCTGTTTGGACAAGGTTTCCAAAAGTAGAAAGTTTGGAGAGTGACATGGGTATTTATAAGATTCCAAAAGAGGAAAGGGCTGTCCGGTCGGATGGCACACCGCCCGGATGACTATCCGATCTCGGTCGGATGGCACCTGACCTGTGACCAGGTGGCTATCCGGCCGGATGGCACTTGGTTCGAGTGTTTGACGCGACGATTTTTGACGTTTCGATTTCGATTGCAAGCGGTTCGATATGATAGGGTTTCCTAGTCAAATTACTTTCAGTCCCAATCACTCATATCTAGCACTATCTCTTCTCCACTAATTATCATAGTTCGATTGTGATTCGAGTTCGATGTCGATTGAGTTCGATTGCATTTCGAGTTTCGATTGATTTCCACAACATACATAAATAAACATGCACAAGTAACATATAAGGCACACACACACGTATAACAACCAAATTTCATAAGTCGAGTTGCGGTTCGTATCATGATTCGATGTCGATTCGATTAGCATAGTTTGATTATCGATTAATTAATTTATCGCATTGTTACTTCCTATAGTTCACAGTCGTGGGTCGATTAGACAGCGATTAACATACGTCGATTATTGTCATTAACAACACTTACTCCACATAATACAATCAAAATAAAGAAATCTCTATAATCAGATTCGTATCATCGGTCGTTGACTTTGACCTTGACTTTGACCTTGACTTATGAAAACACGGGGTGTTACAGCCTCCCCTTGTTTAGGGAATTTCGTCCCGAAATTAAGCTGAAAGTTGTACAACACCGTGAATCACTTTCTCTCTCTAGACTTTCTCCTTGAATAACTGCGGGTACTTCGCCTTCATGTCGCTTTCGAGTTCCCAAGTGAACTCTGCGCCCCGGTTTGCCTTCCCATCGGACTTTCATGATAGGAATGCGCGAGCGCCTGAGTTGCTTGGTGATGGGATTTTTTACATGTTTATCAAAGCAATTTCATCCATATGAAATAAAAAACGCAGCGGAAATAATGTTTAAAAAACATGTTACTTTTATGATATAAACTTCATTTATAAGTAAAATCCCAAAACCCGGATCTATATATGAAGATGCATACTATCATATACAACCATAGGGTGTTTAGAAAACTACCTTCTTGGAGTACAAGGATGATGAAACGGATGATGCTTCTTGAATGGTTGCCTTCAAGTGTAGAAGGCCTCAAGCTTGTATACCCCAAACTTCCAACAAACACTACGATTGTAGCTAGGATTTCAACACTTGAATCAAAAACCGAAAACCTTAAGAACACCTTATGATGGCCGATATTTTTGAGAGAAAAACACAAGTCTTCCACACTTTTTTTTTGTCATCTAAAATGGTTATAAAAGTATGAGAGATGATCACCTCCAATCCACCCAATCACATGCCTTCTTACACATGCAAATGCATGAAAGGTAATTGGACCAAAATGGTCTTGGAAAGACCATCCAATCAAAACCCATCTTACACATGCAAAATGCATGTAAACTAATTGGACAAAAAAATCTTGGGATGACATATGTTGGGGCCGATTTTGGGAGGTTTTTTAAAAAAAAAAATAAGTTTTCTTTTAATAATTTTAAGTCTTGTTTATTTTATAACTTTTATAAAATATAACACTATGTATTTACAAGACTTTATATAACCTTTTTAAAATGTTATTTAACCCATTAAATAACAAAATAAAATATTCTCTCAAAATAAATTATCCATATAATTTATTAGTTTCTCAAGTGTAATTATTTAGAAAACCAATTTCTAAATATTGTAAGTGTTAATATTTATTTGTTTGATCATATCACAAATAAATAATATAAGTGTTTGTCTAGCTTGTTATTGGGTATGACTCGACTTGGATCATAACGTACTAGCCACATCAATTTAATATGTGTCTTGGGCATACAGAGTCCAACAATCTCCCACTTTCACAAGATACATAGAAGATTGATGCAAGCAGTAAATGACGCCTAACTACGGTTTACTACCCCCAATACGTATGACTATATTTGCCATTCAATAACATCATCCCTTTCAAGTCCCTTACTTGAACATGTTTTAGGTGAATCTATCATTTATCCTTTCGTTACAGATGTCATGTTAAATCCAGAGACATAGAGTGATCACTCTCTGTTGATTTAACTTTATCAGGCCTTAGACATCTTACTCTCAACGAATAAGAGGAACAAATCCCTTCTTGACTACATACGTCTCTCACAATCACCTTGTACCACACCTGAGTTTAGCCTTGTGTACTGCCTTATTACAGACAGCTAAGAACTAGGTCAAGGTATAATACTTGGTGAATATCAAGACTCAATATGTATCTCAGGTCAGAGGATACTATGATATTCGCCTTTACTCAAATTTACTTATGATCAATCACAAATGATTCCATGCAGTAATATTTGAGAGCGAGTCAGTCCAATATTTGTATCCCACAAATATCTATGAACTTTGGTAGCAACACTTTGCTCTATATTCATTCTAAATGAATATCCACCAATCCAAGTTCATAATAGTCTTACATTCATATTTGTTCCCACAATTATGATCGACTACGGACATTTAGAATAATTAACTTATTCACGGATTAAAACATGCTAATATGAAACGTAACTCGAAATACCATAAAAGAGTTAAAATAACAATTGTTTCAATATCCAAATACAAAATAGATCAAATCCAATCACTAGAATATCGAAGTCCTAAGGAACATGTATGACCCTCATGTTTTCCCCTGTCAAGGAGCTTCGTGAGTGGACCCGCAATGTTTTGATCGGTGTGAACTTGGCGGATACATATCTTTCGCTTTTCAACTTCATCCCTTATGTAGTTGAATCTCCGCTCGATATGTCTAGTCTTTTGGTGCGCACGAGGTTCCTTGATTTGAGCAATCGCACCCTCGTTATCACAAAAGATCTCTAGGGGGTCTTGAATGGTAGGGACCACCCCTAGGTCGGCTATAAATTTCTTCAGCCATGCAGCTTCCTGGGCTGCCAATGAAGCGGCGATGTATTCTGATTCTGTAGTGGACAATGCTACCACGTCTTGTTTTGAGCTCTTCCAAGAGACTGCTCCTCCATTTAAAATGAAGACATACCCCGATTGTGATCGAGAATCACTTCGATCGTTTTGGAAACTCGCGTCCGTGTAACCCTTTACAACGAGTTCCTCCTCACTAGATCCATATATTAAGAACATATCCTTAGTCCTCCTAAGATATTTCAATATGCTTTTAACAGCCATCCAATGACTGTTACCTGGATTCTGCTGGTATCTACTCGTCATGCTTAAGGCGCATGAGACGTCCGGTCTGGTGCATATCATTGCATACATGATGGATCCTATAGCTGACGCATATGGGATTCTTTTCATTTTCTCTTGCTCATCCTTTGAGCTTGGACATTGAGATATATTCAATATTGTCCCCTTTTGAATAGGTACAAAACCTCTCTTAGAGTTCTCCATTTGGAACCTATTCAAGACTTTGTCAATGTATGCACTTTGGTTTAAACCTATCAAGCACCTTGATCTATCCCTATAGACCTTTATTCCCAGAATGTAGGCTACTTCACCAAGATCCTTAATGGAAAAACAACTTCCAAGCCAAGCTTTTACACCTTCCATGGTTGGAATGTCATTCCCAAATAGTAGAATGTCATCGACATACAGTACTAAGAAAGTGATGATGCTCCCACTAGCCTTCTTATACACACAAGCTTCATCACCGTTCTTGATGAATCCAAAATTCTTAATTTCTTCATCAAAACGGTGATTCCAACTTCTAGATGCTTGTTTCAATCCATAGATTGATTTCTTTAACTTGCATACTTTGTCAGGATGTTTTGGATCGACAAAACCTTTAGGCTGAACCATATAGACATCTTCATTAAGATATCCATTAAGAAAAGCCGTTTTGACATCCAATTGCCAGATCTCATAGTCATAATATGCAGCTATGGCAAATAATATCCTTATTGACTTTAGCATCGCCACAGGCGAGAAGGTCTCATCATAGTCAATTCCTTGAGTTTGAGTGAAACCTTTTGCTACAAGTCTTGCTTTATAAGTATCCAAGTTACCATGCATATCTGTTTTCTTCTTGAAAACCCAACTACTTTGGAGTTGAGCGGTGGCACAACCAATTCCCAAACTTGGTTGTCATACATGGATTGCATCTCTATGTTCATGGCTTCAAGCCATTTGTCACAATCGGATTTTGACATTGCATCATGGTATGTGGTTGGTTCATCTGAATCTACCACGTAGCATCTATCCATGAAAAATCCATATCTTTCAGGTGGATTACTAATTCTACCAGATCTGCGAACATTTTATGTGTTCTGATCAACCTCTTGATCGTTTTCAACAACCTCTTGTTGAGTGCTAGTATCAACCAAACGTGTATCGCCTTGTGGTTATTGATCCTCCTCAAGTTCCACTGTTCTACCACTAGTTCCTTCCATAAGGAACTTAGCTTCCAAGAACTTACCCTTTCGAGTAACAAATACCTTTTGCTCGGTTGGATCGTAGAAATAATATCCTATATCATCTTTAGGATATCCTACAAAGATACACTTAGTGGATCGGACTTTCAATTTATTTTGGGTGTATTGCTTAACATAAGCTTCACAACCCCAAACCCTTAAGAATGATAATGATGGAGGGTTTCCATGCCATATTTCAAAAGGTGTCTTTTCCACTTTCTTGGTTGGGGCCATATTTAGTATACGGACTGTGGAGAGCAAAGCGTAACCCCAAAACGATAGAGGTAATGTGCTTCTAGCCATCATAGATCGAACCATATCTAATAGAGTTCGATTTCTCCTTTCGGACACACCATTGTGTTGTGGTGTTCCAGGTGGAGTAAGTTGTGAGATAATCCCACAACTCCTAAGATGATCTTGAAAAGCACCACTTAGGTATTCACCTCCTCTATCAGTACGAAGGACTTTAATTGTTTTCTTGAGTTGATTTTCTACTTCACTTTTGAAGTCTTTGAACATTTCAAATGCTTCATCCTTGTGTCTTAGTAAGTACACATATCCATAACGACTATAGTCGTCGGTAAAGGTAATGAAGTATCTTTCACCATTCCTAGTCATCGGCTTAAAAGGACCACATACATCTGAATGTATGATATCTAGTAAGTCTTTAGCCCTTTGAAAAGTTCCACTAAAGGGTGTCTTGGTCATTTTGCCTTGTAAACAAGATTCGCATACATCAAATGAATTATCTTCATTTGTATTCAGAAGACCATTTTTCTGAAGTGTATGCATGCGATTCTTGCTTATATGTCCAAGGCGACAATGCCAAAGATAGGAATCACTCAAATCCATTTTGAGTTTCTTGTTGGTTACTTGGTACATTGAGCTATCGTATGATGCGTTATCATGATCTAATTCATAAATACCATTTAAAGACATAGCTTTAAAATAAAACACATCATTCATAGAAACATAAATATCTTGGTTAACAAATTCAAAATTAAAACCACATTGTTTTAAAAGGGAAACTAAAATTATGTTCCTAGTTAAACTAGGAGCATACAAAACATTCTTCAAAATAACTTCCAAACCACTTGGAAGTTCTAAAACGTAGTCTCCTTGAGCTTCGACTTCAACCTTTGCTCCGTTGCCCATGAAGAGACTAGCGTTGTCACACCCCCAAAATCCACCTGCGGAGTACTACCGCTTGGAGGCGTGACTGACCAGGATCCAGCCACCAATCATATAGAACCAAGCAAATAAGTAGTTATAAAATTCAACCAATACAATTGGTGTTCAAAACAAAACATAGTTTAAGTTGCAAGCGGAAGCACAAGTCTTAAATCAAAACATAAGTTTAATTGTTTCAAAGTTTAACATGGCACACAGTCGTCCATGTTCCACAACGATCCTCCTCCATGCAAGCTCCAGCTAAGAACCTAAGGACCTGCAAAGCATGTAGTAACGAGTCAACAACAAGTTGAGTGAGTTCACGGTTGGGTGTTCCTTTTTAAGTTGTTTCGAAAACAGTTTCCTTTATCTGGCAATCCTGCCGTGGGGGTTACCCCATAGTTAAAAACGTGACATGTTTATTCCCGGTTACTCTGGCAATCCAGCCGTGGGGGCTACCCCGTGTTAGTTATCTGGCATTTCGGCCGTGGGGGCTACCCCATGTATATACTAGACTCGTTACCATATCGACTGCTGACTATAGTCATGTTTATGTGCCCTGAAACTGTCAATGTCTATCATCATTGACGTGCCCCAGATCCATTAGTTCACGCCCGTCCTCTGCGGCACGGTGTGAGGTTTGTCAGACCTAAATAGCGCTATCTAACTAATGACCCGCTCGCCATTGGCCCGGCGATTAAGTCGATATAAAAAGGAGGGACTTCGTGATAGAGTTTTGGTCTAGTACGAGTTATCTGTCCGTGAGGACGAGGAAATCACATTCCTGAACCATTGCTGTCCTACCCAAGGAGGACGAGGAACCCATGTTCCTTAACCCCAATTCCCGACCCCTGGGAATCCCATGCTTTGTAGAGGGTGTGAACTCACCTTGGTTTGCTCGGCAGATACACAGAAAAGTCAATCAAGCAATATTGTGGTCAACCACGTCCTAACATAGTTGCATCATACAAGTCAGGTTCGTATCCAAGTTGTGCACGTATGTTCTACACGTATTGCACTCAAGTAACAATCATGGCATACATGTATAAACATGGCAGTTTGCAATAATGCCTATGGTCTGAACAGTAGTATGCATTACGAATAAACAAAGTCCAAGGCCCGGCCCAAACACCAAGCCCGTAATAGTGCAAGTCCAATTCAGCGTGCACAAGTGTGTGGTCTCGAGTTGAGACTGTATGGTCTCTACTCGAGACTGTGCGGTCTCGAGTTGTAGTCCACAAGGTTTCGAGTCGCAACTTAAGGTGATCTCGGGTCATGCATGAGGTGGTCTCGAGTCGCAACTGGACTCGCAACCACGATTTCGAGTTGTGCTGTTTCGGTCTCGAGTCGAGACTATGGGTTCTCGACTCGCAACCTGTGTCGCAACCGGGGATCTCGACTTGTCCTGTGGTGGTCTCGAGTCGAGACAGAAGGTTTCGGCTGGGGACATTTGCTGAATTCCACATTGTACTTGGCCAATGAGATTTCATGGTCATGATACTATGTACTAGCCAATAACAATGCACTAACATGTTCCCTTGTCTAGTTAATTTCTGAAATGGATCAAACATGGCAATTTTCAAATATCATAACACATTCATATCACATTCATCATATATTCATCTAGTTCATCTTTAGGGTTTTCATCCTTTGAACAAACAAGCTCATTAAACCGATTTATGTCAACATAATCTACTTAGTTTAATGCACCAATGATCCTTATCATTCACATATTCAACCGAGAACATAATAGCACCATATTCAAACATATCTCTACTTATTCATGTGTCAAACTAGCATGATTCTTAACAAACCAATCTATTCTTACTAACCATGACTTTATCTAGAATTCAAATATCAACATCATAGATGAACAACAACAATCCTAGTATCGATTATTCAAGTGGGGTATGTTCATCATGCATAAGGCAAACATATTATCAAATAACTTCATTATTCATTATCATCAACCAAAACATCACACATTATCATCAACCAAAACATAATACATAACGAGAGTCACTAACCGGTTAGCTTTTTAAGGTGCAAAGATATGAGAAAGTCGATGAATAAGCTCCCAATCCGAGGGCTCTTGTTATCGCCGGTTAAATCCGAAAGGAAGGAGAGGAGATCTATGGCTTAAGGTTTTTCTAGAGTGAGGTAGTGTAGGAGAAGGTGTGTGTGAGAGTGAGTGTGTTGTCCAAAATGGCAAACATGGATAATCACTAAGGTTATATACCCGTCCCAAGTAGTGCACCCTAATGGGTCTTCGAATAGGCTAAGGGTGTGTGTGAGGCCCAACCGGCCCATATGTTGCATTGTTCACTCGAGACCACATGGTCTTGAGTCGGGTTCTTATGTCTCGGGTCATAATAATACGCACATACATACGAGCACGACACATAACATAACACATAATCACATACGAGTTTCATTTATCATTAATCACACAAGATAACTAGTCACACGTTCATGTTACATCGGGATACAAGAAAGGTTCTAAATTTCGAGTTGTCACATCATCCCCAAGTTGAAAGAAATTTCGTCCCGAAATTTGGTAAGCACTCACTGAGGAAGCTAGTTAAGTTGTGTGTTTTTCCTGGTTTTCCTGGGGTGTCACATCCACCCCCCGTTGATCTGGAATTTCGTCTCGAAATTCCGTAGCTTCAGCCTCAGTAGTGGGTGTACTGTTTGCGAACAGTTGGGGATACTTTTGTTTCATCTGATCTTCGCGTTCCCAGGTGAACTCTGGGCCGCGACGTGAGTTCCAACGAACTCAAACGAGAGGTATTCTAGTGCTCTTGAGGACCTTAACATCCCGGTCCGTGATTTCGACTGGTTCCTCGACAAATTGTAACTGCTCGTCGATGGTGAGTTCCTTCAGAGGAACTACGTGGGTCTCATCTGACAGACACTTCTTCAGATTTGACACGTGAAAAATGTTGTGAACTGCACCGAGTTCTGCTGGTAAGTTCAGTCTGTAGGCCACCCTGCCTATTTTCTCAATGGCTTCGAAAGGTCCAACGTATCGTGGATTAAGTTTGCCTCGTTTACCGAAACGAACCACACCCTTCCAGGGTGAAACTTTGAGTAGTACCCGCTCCCCGACCTGGAGCTCTAGTGGTTTCCTGTCCTTATCGGCGTAGACTTTCTGACGGTCACGAGCTGCCGCCATGCGTTTTCGTATTTGGGCAATTTGTTCGGTCGTGTCTACCACATGTTCTGGGCCAGTGATCTGACTATCTCCCAACTCTGCCCAGCAAAGAGGTGACCGGCATTTACGTCCGTACAATGCCTCAAATGGAGCTGCTTTAATGCTGGTGTGGTAGCTGTTATTGTACGAGAATTCCACCAGTGGCAGATGCTTCTCCCAGGGGTTGCCAAAATCGATTACACATGCACGAAGCATGTCTTCTAAGGTTTGAATAGTGCGCTCGGACTGCCCGTCCGTCTGAGGGTGATACGCTGTGCTCATGTCTAATCGTGAGCCAAAGGATTTGTGCATTGCTTGCCACAGCTCTGACGTGAAGCGTGCATCTCGATCTGAGATGATAGAGGTGGGCACCCCGTGCCTCGAAACAACTTCCTTGAGGTATATTTCTGCAAGAGTGGAGAACTTATCCGTCTCCTTGATAGCCAAGAAGTGTGCAGATTTTGTAAGTCGATCCACGATCACCCAAATAGTATCGTTTCCGCGCTGGGATCTAGGTAGGCCAGTAACAAAATCCATGGAGATTTGCTCCCATTTCCATTGAGGTATCTCTGGTTGTTGGAGTAGGCCTGATGGTTTCTGGTATTCGGACTTGACTCTCGCACAAGTCAAACACTTGCTGACGTAGGTTGCTATGTGGGCCTTCATGCTAGGCCACCAATACGTGGTTTTGATATCGTGGTACATTTTATCCGAACCAGGATGTACCGAGTAGCGAGACTTGTGTGCTTCGTCCATCACAAGCTCTCGTAGGTTGCCATAGAGTGGGACCCAAACGCGTCCCGTTACGTAGTAAGCGCCGTCTTCCTTCTGTTCTAAGCGTTGCCTTGATCCGCGTAGGGCTTCAGCCCTGACGTTTTCTGGTTTCAGTGCTTCTATCTGTGCAGTTCGTATATGGGAAGGAAGGCTGGAATGTATCGTAAGTTGCAAAGCTCGTACGCGCTTAGGCGCAGTGTCCTTTCGACTGAGGGCGTCAGCCACAACATTGGCCTTGCCCGGGTGATACCTGATTGAGCACTCGTAGTCATTCAGTAGCTCGACCCATCGTCGTTGTCGCATGTTCAGTTCCTTCTGCCTGAAGATATGCTCGAGGCTCCTGTGGTCGGTGTAGATTGCGCACTTGGTACCATACAGGTAATGCCGCCATAACTTAAGTGCAAAAACAACGGCTCCCAGCTCTAAGTCGTGCGTAGTGTAGTTCTTTTCATGAACTTTGAGTTGGCGTGAAGCGTAGGCTATAACTTTATCTCGTTGCATCAATACACAACCGAGGCCTTGGATTGATGCGTCGCAGTAGACCACAAAGTCGTCTGTGCCCTCCGGCAAGGAAAGGATAGGTGCACTGCAGAGTCTATCCTTTAAGTGCTGAAATGCTAACTCCTGTGCATTTCCCCAGCGATAAACAACTCCCTTTTGCGTTAGTGAGGTGAGAGGCTGTGCAATCTTAGAAAAGTCCTTTATGAATCTCCTGTAGTAACCTGCCAAACCCAAGAATTGGCGAATTTCCTTTGGTGTACGAGGTGCAGGCCAGTTCTTAATCGAGTCTACCTTGGATGGATCAACGTGAATCCCATCCTTGTTTACCACATGGCCTAGGAAATGGACTTCTCGAAGCCAGAAGTCGCATTTCGAGAACTTTGCGTAAAGCTGTTCGGTTCGAAGGAGTTCCAGAATAAGTCGTAGATGCTGCTCGTGTTCCTCCTGACTCTTAGAATAGATCAGGATGTCGTCGATGAAGACTATAACAAACTTGTCCAGGTAAGGCTTGCACACTCGATTCATCAAGTCCATGAAAACTGCTGGTGCGTTTGTCAGCCCAAAAGGCATGACCAAAAACTCATAGTGCCCATAACGCGTTCTAAAAGCCGTTTTGGAGACGTCCTCTTCCCGGACTCTCAGCTGGTGATAACCCGATCTCAAATCGATCTTTGAATAGTAGCTCGACCCCTGCAGCTGGTCGAACAAGTCGTCAATCCGCGGTAGAGGATAACGATTCTTCACCGTCACCTTGTTGAGTTCCCGGTAGTCGATGCACATTCTGAAAGTACCGTCCTTCTTCTTTACAAATAGTACTGGAGCTCCCCAGGGCGATGAGCTTGGACGGATAAAACCCTTATCCAGGAGTTCCTGTAGTTGCGTAGAGAGTTCTTCCAACTCTGATGGAGCTAAACGATAAGGTGCACGAGCTATAGGCGCAGCTCCAGGAGCTAATTCAATCTGAAACTCGACTTGGCGATGGGGCAGAAGACCAGGTAATTCCTCAGGAAATACCTCAGGATAATCGCGTACAACCGGAAAATCTTCTATCTTCTTCTCTTTTTCTGAGGTTTCAGTAACGAGAGCCAAAATGGCAGTGTGGCCCTTTCGCAAGCACTTTTGGGCCTTAAGGAGAGAAATGACGTTCTCAACAGCACTCCTCTTGTCGCCATGAATCATGAGAGGTTCACCACCGGGACCTGGAATACGGACAACCTTCTCGTTGCAAAGAATCTCTGCTCGGTGTTGGGATAACCAATCCATCCCAATGACAACGTCGAAACTACCCAGGACAATAGGAATGAGGTCGATAGAGAAGGTCTGGTCAGCGAGAATAAGTTTACAACCCTTGACTACGTGTGTGGCTTCTAAACTCTTACCATTTGCTAGCTCTACGGTGTGCTTGTTGTTCAAGGGTGTTGGAATACGCTTAAGCATTTGGCTAACTTCTAGTGACATGTAGCTAGTATCGGCACCCGAGTCAAATAAAACTGAAACATAAAAGTCGTCGAGAAGGAACTTACCCGCCACAACATTGGGGTCATTCCTTGCTTCACCTTGGCCAATCACAAACACCCGCCCCCTGGCGCCATTGTTGTTGTTGTTCCCATTGTCACCATTCCCCTGATTGTTGTTATTGTTGTTGTTGTTCTGGTTCCTGTTCAGTTGGGGACAATCTCTCTTGAAGTGGCCTTCAGCTCCACACTGAAAGCACCCTTTGTTATCACCCTGTGGCTGCTGCTGGCGCTGGTTCTGTTGAGCTTGCTGACGATTCTGATTGGCGGGGTATAAGCTCCTGCAATCCTTTGCAGCGTGACCAGGCTTGTTGCACCGATGACAGTTGCCCCTGGTGCATGGCCCGCTGTGGTGCAGGCTGCAGCGATTGCATTTGGGGTGATTTCCTTTGTACCCACCATGGCTTTGACCACCAGACGATTGCTGATTAGGGCTCTTGTAGTCATCAGTCTTTCTCTGCTGAGACTGGGACTGAACAGAAGTCGAACCCTTACTTGAAGTTCCATCCCATTTCCGTTTGTTGTCACTAGAGGTACCAGAAGTAGTTGCAGCACCTATGCGTTTTGGTAACTTGTTCTGCTCCACCGCCTGATCCGTGAGACGGTGAGCCAACTGAACAGCTTGCTGGTAGGTGGCGAGGTTCGCTGAAGTCACATGACTCTGGATTTCTGGCACCAAGCCTTGGAGAAACAGTTCGATGCGCTTGATGGGGGGATCCACCATAGTAGGACACAGAATTGCCAGTTCGTTCGACCTTTTCACATAAGCTTCAATTTCCGACCCGGTCATCTTGAGGTTGAAGAATTCCACCTCTAGTTTGTGAATCTCATCCCGACTGCAGTATTCTTCCTTGATCATTTCCTTAAAATTCTCCCATGGGGTGGTGTTGGCAGCAACCAACCCCAGCATTTGGACCTGAGCGTTCCACCATGTGAGAGCTAAACCCTCGAGAGTACCGGTAGCATACTTCACTCTGCGCGCCTCAAGGCATTCACACATTTCGAACACAGATTCTAGTTTCTCAAACCAGTGGAGGAGACCCACTGCTCCTTCAGTGCCGCTAAAAGTAGTTGGTCGGCAGTCCATGAAAGTCTTAAAAGTGCACACGGGTGGCTGAGCATGTTGACCTATCGTGGGTGAAAGAAAAGACAGAGTTTAACACAAAGGTTGGTTCACGAGAGTAGGAGTCTAAAGATCCTAGAAAGAGTTCGGACTGCAGGATATACCTCCTGCGTGTGCAGCTGCAAGTGCTGCGGCAACTCGTTCGTTAATCAGAGCCGTCAACTGGGCTTGTGTCAGGTTAACGCGTCCAGACATGATCTTCATATCAAGAAGAACGTGAGTGAGAGGGGTTCGCGAAAATGCGATAACAGAAGTGAGTAAACGTACACGTGTTCAAGCAACAGTAGTCATACTAACCAAGCATACCATAAGCAATGTACTATGTAACTAACAAGTAGGCAATATATACACAGATCATATCACCTAGAATGTCGAGCCTTGCATGTGGAGTGAAGCGTCGTTGTGGACCGTTGAGCACTGCACAGGTTATAGTCTGATTTTAATAAAACCTTTCCCTTATTAAAACCAAGTTCACTATAACCAATGGCTCTGATACCAATCTGTCACACCCCCAAAATCCACCTGCGGAGTACTACCGCTTGGAGGCGTGACTGACCAGGATCCAGCCACCAATCATATAGAACCAAGCAAATAAGTAGTTATAAAATTCAACCAATACAATTGGTGTTCAAAACAAAACATTGTTTAAGTTGCAAGCGGAAGCACAAGTCTTAAATCAAAACATAAGTTTAATTGTTTCAAAGTTTAACATGGCACACAGTCGTCCATGTTCCACAACGATCCTCCTCCATGCAAGCTCCAGCTAAGAACCTAAGGACCTGCAAAGCATGTAGTAACGAGTCAACAACAAGTTGAGTGAGTTCACGGTTGGGTGTTCGTTTTAAGTTGTTTCGAAAACAGTTTCCTTTATCTGGCAATCCTGCCGTGGGGGTTACCCCATAGTTAAAAACGTGACATGTTTATTCCCGGTTACTCTGGCAATCCAGCCGTGGGGGCTACCCCGTGTTAGTTATCTGGCATTTCGGCCGTGGGGGCTACCCCATGTATATACTAGACTCGTTACCATATCGACTGCTGACTGTAGTCATGTTTATGTGCCCTGAAACTGTCAATGTCTATCATCATTGACGTGCCCCAGATCCATTAGTTCACGCCCGTCCTCTGCGGCACGGTGTGAGGTTTGTCAGACCTAAATAGCGCTATCTAACTAATGACCCGCTCGCCATTGGCCCGGCGATTAAGTCGATATAAAAAGGAGGGACTTCGTGATAGAGTTTTGGTCTAGTACGAGTTATCTGTCCGTGAGGACGAGGAAATCACATTCCTGAACCATTGCTGTCCTACCCAAGGAGGACGAGGAACCCATGTTCCTTAACCCCAATTCCCGACCCCTGGGAATCCCATGCTTTGTAGAGGGTGTGAACTCACCTTGGTTTGCTCGGCAGATACACAGAAAAGTCAATCAAGCAATATTGTGGTCAACCACGTCCTAACATAGTTGTATCATACAAGTCAGGTTTGTATCCAAGTTGTGCACGTATGTTCTACACGTATTGCACTCAAGTAACAATCATGGCATACATGTATAAACATGGCAGTTTGCAATAATGCCTATGGTCTGAACAGTAGTATGCATTACGAATAAACAAAGTCCAAGGCCCGGCCCAAACACCAAGCCCGTAATAGTGCAAGTCCAATTCAGCGTGCACAAGTGTGTGGTCTCGAGTTGAGACTGTATGGTCACTACTCGAGACTGTGCGGTCTCACAAGGTTTCGAGTCGCAACTTAAGGTGATCTCGGGTCATGCATGAGGTGGTCTCGAGTCGCAACTGGACTCGCAACCACGATTTCGAGTTGTGCTGTTTCGGTCTCGAGTCGAGACTATGGGTTCTCGACTCGCAACCTGTGTCGCAACCGGGGATCTCGACTTGTCCTGTGGTGGTCTCGAGTCGAGACAGAAGGTTTCGGCTGGGGACATTTGCTGAATTCCACATTGTACTTGGCCAATGAGATTTCATGGTCATGATACTATGTACTAGCCAATAACAATGCACTAACATGTTCCCTTGTCTAGTTAATTTCTGAAATGGATCAAACATGGCAATTTTCAAATATCATAACACATTCATATCACATTCATCATATATTCATCTAGTTCATCTTTAGGGTTTTCATCCTTTGAACAAACAAGCTCATTAAACCGATTTATGTCAACATAATCTACTTAGTTTAATGCACCAATGATCCTTATCATTCACATATTCAACCGAGAACATAATAGCACCATATTCAAACATATCTCTACTTATTCATGTGTCAAACTAGCATGATTCTTAACAAACCAATCTATTCTTACTAACCATGACTTTATCTAGAATTCAAATATCAACATCATAGATGAACAACAACAATCCTAGTATCGATTATTCAAGTGGGGTATGTTCATCATGCATAAGGCAAACATATTATCAAATAACTTCATTATTCATTATCATCAACCAAAACATCACACATTATCATCAACCAAAACATAATACATAACGAGAGTCACTAACCGGTTAGCTTTTTAAGGTGCAAAGATATGAGAAAGTCGATGAATAAGCTCCCAATCTGAGGGCTCTTGTTATCGCCGGTTAAATCCGAAAGGAAGGAGAGGAGATCTATGGCTTAAGGTTTTTCTAGAGTGAGGTGGTGTAGGAGAAGGTGTGTGTGAGAGTGAGTGTGTTGTCCAAAATGGCAAACATGGATAATCACTAAGGTTATATACCCGTCCCAAGTAGTGCACCCTAATGGGTCTTCGAATAGGCTAAGGGTGTGTGTGAGGCCCAACCGGCCCATATGTTGCATTGTTCACTCGAGACCACATGGTCTCGAGTCGGGTTCTTATGTCTCGGGTCATAATAATACGCACATACATACGAGCACGACACATAACATAACACATAATCACATACGAGTTTCATTTATCATTAATCACACAAGTTAACTAGTCACACGTTCATGTTACATCGGGATACAAGAAAGGTTCTAAATTTCGAGTTGTCACAAGCGTCTCCCTTCTTATAATGTCTATTTCTTTTGAACCGCTGCAACGAATTGCAAATATGAGTTCCACATCCGGTATCTAGTACCCATGTGCTTGAAGAAATAACATTAAGCTCAACATGTATCATAAAGATAGTACCTGAGGTTTGCCCTGCATCCCTCTTGTTTTTCAACTCTTTGAGATAGGTCGGACAATTTCTCTTCCAATGTCCTATCTCACCACATTCAAAACATGGGTCATTCGTAGCAACCTTTTGCTTCTTCTCTTTTGGTTTGGTGGGTTCTGCTTTAGCTTTTCCCTTTCCCTTTCCTTTGACGTGTCCCTTTCTTTTAGCATAGTTTGCTTTAGAGTCAGGGTGGGGCCTCTTCTTGTTGCCTCCTTCATTGATCGCTAGGACGGGTAAAGCCTTTTTGCCCATTCCTGCTTCGGCCGTCTTGAGCATTGCATGAAGTTCACCAATGCTCTTGTCCCATCCATTCATGTTGTAATTCATTACAAAGCTTTCAAATTTCTTTGTTAAAGAGTTGAGGATCAAATCCGTAGCCAACTCTTTGGAGACGGGACAATTTAGCCTTTCGAGGCGATCAATGTGGCTTTTCATCTTAAGGACATAAGATGATACCGATTGGGTTTCCTCCATTCGACATGCATGAAGCGCCCGAACAGTTTCGAAGCGTTCTACCCTTGCTTGTTGTAGGAACATTTCTTTCAACTGGGTAATCATGTCGTATGCCCCGTGGTGTTCAAAATCCTTTTGAATTTCAGGAATCATAGTTCCCAACATGAGGCATGAGGCTTGCATGGAGTCCTCGGTATACTTAACCCAATCGTTGTAGGCTTCCACATCTTCCACGTTAGGTTCATCGGGAATAGGATCGTCCAACACATAGGATATCTTCTCTTGCTTGAGAACGATTCTCAAGTTTCGAAACCAATCCATGAAGTTGTTATGGTTGAGACGATCCTTTTCAAGGATGGTTCTTAGTGATAGGTTTCGGACGATTTGGTTAGTCGGGTTTGCATTGTTAGCGGCCATCTACAAAATTTAACAAGTTCAATTTTAGTATTTTCAATATTATTATATTTTAATCATTAATACCCTTTTGTGTCTTAAAGACAATTAATAATTAAAATCTAGAATCCAACGTTACATTTAAATATTGGTTAGGTGACCTTTATCCCTCTATTTAAATTAACAAGGTAGTCAACGTTTGACAATTGCAACTCTTTGCAATTTCTAGCTATATGGGATCGGTTAAACATCTATATGTTTAGTTGGCATGTTTAATCCCATCAACACCTTTGTTCCCCATGCTTTGGTGACCCTAAGTTCATGGTTTCCAAATAAAGTCGTCCAACTTACACACACGTGTGAGCTTATTCACATAAGTGGTTAGGTGACCTTTATCCCACAAACATGGTAAACCCACCTCGAACATACAAGTTCCCTCAAATGTGGTTAGGTGACCTTTATCCCACAATAAGAGTTCCCAAGTGTTTCGAGTGTTGTATAAAAGGATGGTGTTTGACTTGTTTTATAAAAGGGTTTTTAATATTTCAAAATTCTAGTTTAGAAAATATTATGTACCATACATTTGCATGCATTCAAATCAATGGTACTTTAGTGAAAACAAAATTTCAAGGTTCTTTTTAATAAAACCCATTTTATTATAAAACCATTAATTTTTAATAAAACCTTTATTAAACATTTTAATGATTTTGTCAAGAACCAATTTTACGCTTGTTGTTGATTATTAGTTTGTTAAGTCATGCATATCTACATATCATCTAAACAACAAAATAAACAACCAAACAAGCACATCATTCATAACAATAGGTGCATAACCATAGCCAACTATTTTGACAACACTTGTTAGCCGAAACAAGTGTGCCAAAAGGTCCTCCCTAAGGGGTGAAAATGACACAAGTAATGTGTCGATGAACTCCCACTTGATCCCGCATCCAAATGCTTCAAGTTTCCTTCTTGTGTTGTGATTTCTCCACCTTCTCTGAGCTTCCAAAAGTCTTTTATATTCAGCTCCAAACTCTTTTGGACTTCAAAAAAATGTGTTTTGGTTATCGGGTTAAAATCCCGTTGAGAACGATGAAGTTCTTTGGACCGAATATTATGGTCCAAACCAAAACCGCATTTTTGTGTGCATCTTCTTTTACAAAATATATCCTAATACATTTTTTCTAGTAAAATAAAATGCACCTAATCTATTTATTTTACATACCAAATGAAAATAAATAAATTACATATCTTCTAATGGAAGAACAAAATAATAATTATTACAACCCATTGAAATAATAAATCACAACACAATCATTCAACACAAGGTCATGGCTAGGTCATATGCACCAAAATATATATATATATATTAATTTCAAGAAGCATAAAAAAAATGGTTCCCTTTTATAAACATTTTCGGTTATGTTCAAAAAACCGAAAAGGTAAGTTTTGTCCAAACAAACAAATCATCCATATGAAATAATTTTTCAAGATTCCCTTATGCATGTAAGAAAATAATCTTGAAAAACAAAGGGTTAACCATGTTAAAATTTTCGGCCATATGGTTTTATTCAAACCCGAAACCCGAAATTTTTAATCTATTGAAGTATGCACTCATA